>JAZKJV010011171.1:0-212500 GCA_037367405.1 Ottelia alismoides | reverse complement strand
ATGAATTTATAAAAATCAAACAGTGACTAAAAAATTAAACAGTGCACAACCAGGATTAAATTGCAAGATAAAAATACTTAAAATGCCATAAAATCTCGGGGAACAGTTTTATGAAAACTTTAAATAAAAACCTACAAACAAAAAATGAAATGAGAATTTTTAGATTTTTTAAATTTTATATTATTTTTATAAGTTTTTAGGTCATTTATAATTTTTAGGGTTTTCAAAGATAATTTTCAAACAAAAATGCTACTCTAGATGAAACACATAAAAACACAACAATTGGAATTTTTGTAAAATTTTTAAGGCAATTTTCGAATTTTTATGGATTTTAAAAAATAGATAGGACACTTTTATGGTTTTTTGATTTTTTTTAAATTACTAAATGCAACGAAATTAGTCCACAAAAATTATCATAAATCCTACATGTCAACATGAGTGAGCAGTAATTTTTAGAGATTTTTTTAGATTAATTTGATATTTATTAAATTAAATAAGAGACATGCAGTTTACAGGGACCTACATGGAAATAAAACAAAGCTTTCGAGCCACACAGTAACACAAATGGAAAGTATAGGGCTTCAAGTGCAAAATGTCCAAGCAGTCATGCACACAATACGTGAATCAGGCTTGCAAGGATATAAATGCTAATACTAGAAACTTAGCATTCAATTCATAATAACACAAAAGTTCAGGCTAAGTACATCAAATAACCCAAGACAACACGTGGGGATGCATGTGAGTTCACACAAACATGACCAAAGTGCAAGTATAAAAAACTACAAGGCCCACTATGTAAATTAGCCAAAGTAAATTAAACTACCATAAATATTTACAAGACTTAAAAGTAAATGCAAAATAGAGAGGGGCCTAAGTGATATTATTACCCCTTATCAAGGCACTATCCAATAGCTGAGCGATCTCCACTAATGGATGGACGATCGAGATCTAGGGGTACCCTTCGGCAATGAACAACTCTGGTATGATCCTCAGAGGGTTCCAACGATCGAGGGCTCCACGAGAATGGTTAGCTGCGATTAGAACTGGAAGGAGACCCGATCTAATGATCAGAAGGCTGCCTAGATGAATCGATGAAGAACTCGTCACCGGCGAGTTTCAATCAACCAATACGCACGACGTAGGTGACCTCTGGAGCTTCTCTGATGGGGGAAAAGTTGTAGATGTCCGTCCGTAGCTGCTGGGATGCTCAGAAGTGTCCACGACCAAGGAGAGGGTCCTAGAGAGGCGTGGGGTCCTAGAGTTGTTGCTCACTGATGAGTCGACCTCCAGGTGAGGTCCTCTAGTGCTCTAACCTGTAGGAGAACGTATATGCTCGGAGAGGAGGCTCCAACGAAGGGTTAGGGCACAAATGTTTATCGAAAACAGGGGAGGGGTGGACGGGCCAGGTCTTCGATGGGTGGAGGATTCGACCTTCTGCTCAACTCCAACCCAGTGGTTGGAATCAAGGGGAAGGTTGCGGAGCGCGATGTAGAAGTGGATGAGAATCATTTGAAGAGGTGCGAGTGTCGAAGCGAGGTAACAAACAAGGGATTGATATGGTTGACAGAGTGAGGATGAAATGCGAGCAAATGAATGATTCGAGCTTGAAATGAAGATAGATGGAGTATCTATGGATGAAAGAAGACGCCTGGGATGGTGGACGGAGTCCACAGCGGTGATGGCCTCGATGGTCGACGAAAGCAGAGGCTGAAGCTCCTCACAGCGGAGCTGAGACGATGTGTCGCTGGACCTGGGGGTACAATGCTCCAAATGATACCCGCAACCACTCCCTCTCTTTCCTTCACTCTGAAAAGGAAGAGGCTGGTGCAACAGAGGTTGTGGAGCAATCAAAGGTGCTCGAAAAGGGGAGGGGTGGCAAAGATTTTATAGGTGTGCCAGGTCCGAGAAGATCGGGAGAAAGCCCGCGAACCAAGTTGCAGATCAGAATTGTAAAGGTCGAGCGTGGATTAGGGATCCGCACCCCTTAGTCGGGGCTTTTAATCGGAGGGGAAGGTGATAAGATCGGGTCAGGAAAAATGGGCAATGATTGGCAAAACCCGATTCGAGAGAAAAAGAGGAGGGGACTAGTTGATCAAGGTCAATATTGCGGATGTAGACCAATTAGATGCGGTGGGGGAAAAAGATAAGAGACGCTAGAAGACAAAATAGGGAAAAGAATAAAGATAATTAAATTAAAAATAATAAATGAATATAAATTAAAAAGTATATAAAATAAAAAATGTTTATTAGTTTCAAGGTATGATATTTAATTATTTTTTATGAAAAAAATTAATGTATATACAATATATAGTATTATATACAAATATAATATACATATGTATTAGGTACAAGTATTTTTATTTTATTATTTTCATACAAATACCCCTTTTTTATAATTTATTTATTTACAACATAATTTTAGGAGTGTGAAATACTTCTTTTTTTCATTTTTACAAATAAATAAGGGTATATAATAAATATGGTATGTATACATGTCTTTTACACAATGAATAGAGAAATTTATTTTTAGTTTTGTTTAATTTTTCTGTTTTTTATTCAATTTTATATTTTTTTTAGAAATATGTACAATTGTGTGAGAGAATAATTTAATTTTATTTTGTAAAAAAATAGATAAATAATGTGTCCAAATATTGGTAATATATACAATACAAAGTGAACCCTATCTCTCTCTACTTATTTTATTTGCGATGAGGTCAAGGCTTGACCTTCTCTTCAGGTTTGGATCCCTCTGTATTTATTATAAATATATCATTCTTTTTATTTTCCTTTATTCTTTTATTTTTGCCAAAAATGCATGCTAAATATGCAATATTAAATCAGACAAGCAAATTGCTAATTTATTGTATTTACATGAATGTACATGATGCTTTTCCAACAAAAATAGATAAAATAAAAGAATAAAGAGTGAGAATCAGGGATTCATCATGAAGTTGCTGGACCCTTGATGAATCCCTGATTCTCACTCTTTATTCTTTTATTTTAGCTTTTTATCTTAGCAAAGCATCATGTAAATAGATGTATATACGATAAGTCAGCATTTAGCATGCATGTGTTTAATATATATATATATATAGCATGTATTTGCGCAAAAATAAAAGAATAAATGAAAATAAAAAGGAAGGAGGAATTTAGAATAAATACAGAGTGACTCGAACCCAAGAGAAGGTCAAGCATTGGCCTTATCGCCAAATAAAACAAGTAGAGAGAGGTGGGGCCTACTCTATATTGTACATATTATTTGTGTAATTAAATAATTATTTTTGACAAAATAAAATAAAAGATTCTTTTTATCTCCTTGTATATAGTCCTAAAAATAAAATAAAAAGCAGAAAATTAGAATAAAAATAAAATCCTCTGTCCCTTGTACAAAATACATGTATATATGTCTCACTCTCTATTTATTATATACCTATAAATAAATACTAAAAATTAAATATAAAATTATTTTATACTCTAAAATTTATGTTATAAATAAATAGAATATAAAAAGTAGGGTATTTATGTAAAAATAAAAATATAAAATAATTGTAAAAAATACATAGTTATATTATACCTATATATAATACATTATGATGTATAAAGATAAATTTATTTATTTTTTATAAAAATAAATAAAAATCACAAAAAATAGTTTGAAAAATATAAAATATTTTTCATTTTATACACTTTTTGATTTAAAATTATTTATTATTATTTATTTGATTTGTAAGTATTTTATACATTTGATTCATCTGATTGGTCCACGTCATTTTGTTGACTCGGGTCAATGCCCTCTTCTAAGCTTGACCCGACCCGATCTTCTTCGCCAGACCAATTTCTCATAATTCTTCCAATCAGGTCACGCATCCCCTCGCTCCGATTCTTCGCATGTGGCCTCTCCTTGGCTCCAAGACCATCGCGGATCCCTTCGAAGATGCGGATCTTCCTAGGGTTGTGTGCCTTTACACGATTCTTCCTACCTCCTGGGAACCCTTTAAATCCTCTTCTCCGCCTCCCAGGAGCAGTAACTCGTGCCTTGTGCGTCCCTTCAGTCCTAGCCACCTCCAGTTGAGTAACAGCTTCCAGAGGGTCCCTTTGGATCGAAGTTTGGAGGAGCAGCCACGTTGCTCAGCTACGTGGCCGGCGACCACCGTCGCGTTCATCCATCAGCCTTCCACAGCTTGGTTGAGGTCAATACCTCATCGACCACCTCCGCTTGGAGCTCAGGATCGTATTCCCTCCTTCAGGTACCCTTTATTCCCCGTCCATTTCCCTATTCGATCTAGTCATTTTATTCACTACAGCCGCACGTTCATCTGCTCCGACCAGCTGGTCGGAGCCCCGATATCCACATCCATCCGCTCCGATCGAACCCCCGACGCACGCTCCACCTTGCACCGTAGCTTTACAACCCTTAGGCTTGTCCCTTAGGTTGAGATTAAGGACCAGATCTCCTCTATCACCTTCGCCGGAGATCGAACCTTGCCCCACCTCATTTCATTTGATTTTTGCTCAAATAACCCCCGACCGGAGCTTCGCCCCGAGTCGAGCTTGACTTCGTAGGTGTTTGCGTGCATTGGGAGCCCCAGTTCCATCCACTAGAGAGTTCACCAGAGAGCCCCAGGTCCACCTTCACAGCCACGATCATCCGACCATCAGCTCTCCCATCGGACCCATCATGTTGACACGGAGGACCTCCATGATTGATCTTGAGCCTCTCGATAGATCATCGGAGCCAAGGATGTCATCCTAAACTCTGATGAAGTTCTCCTCAGCCATGTTCTTCCAGACCTCTTCAGCGTCGTCGGATCAGCCTTTATCCACCAGATCAGATCTTAGCCGCCGACCGTCACAGCTTTTTGGGCCGTTAGATCTGACACCTGATGCATCAGAGCCCCATGTCCCTGACATCACCTGAGGCATCAGATCTGACACCGCAAAGGAACTGAGCCACACGTTCATGCGCATCCAGCATCTGCCTTGTGTTCTCCCATGTGCACCGTATGCGTCTGTTGAGGGTATATTGCATTTCTTTCCCTGAGTTTTTCATGCTTTATTTTCTAGTTTGTTAAATAAAGTTGTAGTTTGACCCCTAATGTTTCTAGTATTTGCACTTTAGTCCCCCGACTCTGAAAACACATGCACAACCACGTGCCTGTTGGTGTTTTTGCATGCTTTATTTCTGATGGTTACTGTTTGAATGAAATGTTTTCTATATTTGCATTTTATGCCCCTGTACGTGGTTAATTGACATGTGTGTTAATTTTATGGGCTTTTTGCATTGATGCCCCTGGACTTTTTGTATGTGTTATTGTTTAGTCTGGAAACTTAGAATATTTGCAGATAGGTCTCAATAGCTTGTGCGAGTTGTTTTAGATCAAATAATTATCAAATCTACTCCAAAAATTCCCCAAAAATTACCATTAGCTCCTGCTAATGTGTAATATTTTTGATAATTTTTATGACTCGATTTGATTTTATTTGATATTTTCTAAAAATCAAAAACCCCTAAAAACATGTCTATCTATTTATAAAATACCAAAAAATATAAAAATATTCCTTAAAATTCTATAAAAATTCCTTTATGTTTGTTTTAGTTTCTTTTCACTCCAATATCATTTTTGTTCCATTATCTTTTAAAAAACCCCTAAAAATCACAAAAGACCTAAAATCTTATAAAAATTCTAAAAAATTCAAAAAAAAATATGAAATTTCAGTCTTTGTAGGCAGCTAGTTTTATTTGCTTTGGTATAAAATTGCTATCCAGGACATTAAGTCATTTAAAGTATTTTTAACTCGTATTTTTGTCCTTGATGTACATTGGTTTCCCAGATTTATTTCTTTCATTTTTAGAAAATTATCCAAAAATTTGAAAAATACCATAAAATCACCAAAAACACTTGTATATTTTAAAAATACAAAAAAAAATTATTTTAGTTTTTGAGCAATTTTTATCTTTAATAAAAATAGTTGAATTTTGATTCTCTTTATCTATTTATTCATTTTCTTATAAGAAAATATAAAAAATGAAAACTAAAAAATTTGCAAATTAAAAACCACAAAAAGATTCCTTTTATTTTCTAACTCTCGACTACTTCACATGCTTCACTCATGCTCCTTGTGTTCGACCCTAGTCGCTATAGCAGGTTAAATAAATAGCAGAGACCGCTACATTAGATTTTTGAGCTTGATTGCTTATTTCGTGGTCTTATTTTTCTTGATTGACCGTGCCTTGCGATTCGGGTCGCAATGACCTTTAGATAGTAATTAACCCGAGTTGCTCTGTACAACTCATCAGAATGGCACTGTTGCTAGAGAGCACGGCTTAGTATTCGATTTTCAATTTTCATTTCTTTTTCTATTTGCTTTCTTTTTATTCATTTTTATCCTCTATCTGTTATAACTATTTTCTGACTTATTTCTGTTTCACTTTCTGTACGAGGGACCACCTGAGGATTCTGCGGCTTTCGGTTGAAGGACCCGCACCCGAAGAGGAGCAGGAGGATAGGAGGAGCTTAGTTGTATAGGATAGAGTAGTTAGTTTCTTTTCAGCCTTATTATTATTGTAATAATACAAGGACTTCAGATATTTTGGATACTTGGCATATATCGGGGTTTGTTTTGTCGAGCCCCGGTGTGCTCAAGGGATCTCACTATGAGTTTTGCCGGTTTTGATTTTCTCACCTTTTCTTTTTCTTTGATTCTCAAAAAAATTGGCCCTTAGATTTAGGAATTTCGTTGATTGTGATGTAACTAATTAAGGCCCAATCCTTAACTATTTTCCTGCACCTATAGTTCGTAATTGGACCTATTTGATAAATCATAATAAAAAGTTAACTTGGTCGCTTGAGAGGTCACATACCGCTAGAGGTCGTATACAGCACGTGCAGGATCCATTATGGTGGACACCGATCAGCATAAGAGACCGGACTCCGATCTCTCTCTGTGACCAGTTAACTACAGTTCTTCACGATTAGAAATTGCTTATCTAAGGTCGTTTTCTTCTTGCGTCATTTAGGTTAGATTTATTTTTATCTTAAAATTTATGCGTGGATCACTCTGCATGTAGTGTGCTGGAGTCAGGTACACATATCTTACTTTGCATGCATCATCTACTTTGATCGCGCATCGGCTTTTTTGACTTCTCCCCCAATTTTTTTGGACCTTAAATAATAAGGAGATCAAAAAATTCATTAGGTGTTTGTTTTCTTATTGAAAATATCTAAAAAAGTGATAATCATAAAATTGGGACTGCTAAACAAACCCGACCTTAAAAGACACTCGACTTAAAAATCTGTCTTGTAGAGTAATCCCTTCATGGTTTGGTTTGTTTGCGCGAGAGAGTAACCCACACACTAGGCTAGAGCCATACCTGAACTCTCATCAGACTACTGGTCTTGAGGTTAGTCGTTCTCCAGTGAGGATCGCTCCGTCTCCATAAAGCAGGCCACGATATCCTTAACAGAGCGAGTTGATCGGGTAGTAGGTAAACGTTTCGTAACTTATACTAGTTGGGAAAGATCTAGCTTTGGGATTGGGCCAATCTCCTGAGAGCATCGGGTTCCTACCAGCTCGCTTAATCACCCTGCTAGACTGAATGCTCACCTAAATAAAATTGACAAGATAAAAGACCGAACCTTCACGGTCATCAGCTCCGCGTTGCATAGGTGAATTGGGGGTTTGATTGTTGATCTTGTTTGTTTCCATATCCCATCCACCTTCCTCTACATCACGATGATGGGATGGAGGTCCCTTAGGTAGCCCTTTGATGCACCGCTTTTGAGCACTCCACCCCATTTATCTAGGCTGGTTCGTGAGAGCCTAGACCTGCTCTCTGAACTCGAGTTCGATTGCACCTTGTCCTCCCTTGATCACACTTCTTTTAGTCCCGAGGTGCCTGAGCAGAGATCGGAGCAAATATTCATTCACTTGACGGCACCTAAGTTCGGGTCTTTTGCCTTTATAGAGACCCAAGAGATGGTCAGCAACGAGGAGCGCACCGATGGATAACCCCAGACCACCACATATGTTTTAGATCATGGCACCATCAACAACACACTGTTAGCCTCCCTGGAGATGATGCAGAGATAGATCAGAGACCGGGGGGCCTTCATGGTCGGCATGCGCATATAGATGGCACAGATGTGAGATGACCAAGGAGAGACGAACAGAGCCGATGGTGGAGAGATACCGGAGTTTGGAGGAGGAGACATACCACATCCACATGAGCCACAGGATCTAGTCCGACCAGCTTCGCCAATGAGAGAGTTGCACAACCCTGACGCGACTCTGACACATTGTTGGATTCAGCTTCCGGCGATTCTGAGAGATTTCAAAATCCCCCCTCAGACGATTCAGTTGTTGCCCAAGTTCCATGGGCTTGCCACCGAGGAGCCGCATCTTTACCTATAGGAATTTGAGATGATCTGTAGCACGGTCCACGACAGATACATGGACGAGGACACCATCAACATGATGGCTTTTCCATTCTCCCTGGTCAACGGAGCAGCCTACTAGCTGAAAAATTTAGGGAGATACGTCACTTCATGGGAACAACTCCGGATCGAGTACTTGAACAAGTACTATCCACTCGGATGAACGCAGCTCGAACTTTGATCAACAACTTCTCCATGATCCCCAACAAGTAATTCCATAAGGCTTGGGATCGATTCCATGAGCTCATTGACCGTTATCCACATCATGATGTTTCTAAGCCTAATCTGGTACATGGTTTCTTTTGTGGGCTGACACTGGAGCTACAGGGGCTTGTGAACGCTTCTTGTAGGGGGTCCTACTTCATCAAATACAAGGACCAGGTCTGTGACATATATGAGCAGAGGGACGAAAACTACACCTTTATGTCCCAGACCCGTCTCTATACTGAGGGGAAACCCCTACCCCATGGCGTGTCCTATCAAAGGATAACACAAGTCAATGCAGGTCCATCCACCTCTTCAGCAGCAATAGCACTGGTAGAGTCGTCGACCACTGATATGGGCATCATCAACGAGAAGCTGGATCGCATCGAGATTATTGAGAAGAAGCAGCGGCAGGGTATGACTCAGATCGATCAGTTGGCACAGACATTGAGTGACTTGAAGACCCATATCATGTGTCTTTAGGAGGAACAGATGGCTTCTCAACCTCATCTCAGGTCACGGCTGACCCTAGCAGCAACAGCTCGACCCAGCCCTCTACCCAGTACAGACAGGTTCATCACATCCAGGCGAAGCCGTTCTAGCAGTCGCAACACCAGTACCTTTAGCCATCACTATCTCAAGACACTCAGATGGTGGTGTACCAGTAGGATCAGCCACTGGCAGTACTTCCTCCACCCCCCTTCGCGCAGGATCTGTTGATGGAAGTCAACTTGATTTGGTATAACCGACAGCAGCCTGGGATCCACCATGATCATCCAGGATTCAAGTGGTCGACCGAATGTACCTCATCCCAACAACACCCTCCAGCTCAAGTTGGACAGTTCAGCCAGCCTCAGTAGCATCCTCAGTTCCCTCACCAGCCATAGCAGCAGCATTACCAGTCGCGTCCTCGTCCCTACTAACAGGGACATCCGTGGAGGCAGCACCAGCAGTAGCCTCACCAGTATTCTCAGCTTCCCCCTCATCCTTTCCAGCAGCAGCCTCACTTTCAGAGAGGCAACCCGTCCTGTTCTCATGGGCCAGCCTTTGAGAGCCCAGCACTCGATGATCTAGCCCGCCTACTTTCCGATCGGCAGGCCACTTTCAAGTGGAAGATGGATGAGTTCCGCCAGGAGATGAGGGAGATCATCAAAAGAAAAGGCTGCCATACCCTACTCAGATCGAGCCCAACCCGAATAACCAAAAAAGAAAATCTAAGCAGGTACAGTTCACAGAGACTGCTACTCCTAATGATTTATTGGGTGACATTGCTTCATATACATTTGATGCTGACTTTGTTGCACTTAGGAGCGGTAGGATGCCAGCCGGCGGTGCCTCGTCTGAGCGACGACACCACAAGGATGTAGGAGTGCTAGACGAGGAGGATAGCGGTGCTGATGCCGCTCAGGATGATGATGACGGTGGTGCTGACATCACTAATGAGCGCTTCACCAACTAGGGTTAAGTGTCTAAAATCAGTCAAGGTCGTTGCGACCCCAATCAGTGAAGTGGAACTCAACAAGAAAAATAAGACCACCAATGAAAACAATCAAGCATGAAAATCAAAAGAAGCGGTCTCGCTGTTTATTTAACTCGATATATCCACCAGGGTCGAACATAAGGAGCACGGGCTAAGCCTACGAAGTAGTCGAGAAATCAGAGAAGAAAAGACATATTTTTGGTGGTTTTTAATTTGCATTTTTTTATTTTCTAATAAGAAAATGAATGAAAAGATAAAAGGAATCACACTGCAACAATTTTTATTAAGGCTAAAAAATGCTCAAAATGCAAAATAAAAATATTTTTATATTTTTAAAATATACAATTGCTTTTAGGTATATTGTGGGATTTTTCATATTTTTATAAATTTTTCTAAAAATGAAAGATAGAACAAAAATCAAAATAGTGTACAGCCTGGATGAGTATGCAACTTGAAAATGTCTAAAGTGCCCAAAACTTCATGGTTCCAATTTTATGTAAAAATAGGTAAAAATATCTAACTACAGAAATTGAAACACATTTTTTTGATTTTTATAGAATTTTTAATGATTTTTAGAATTTTTTTGGCCTTTAGATTTTTAGGGGTTTTATAAAAGATAATGAAATAAAAATGTTAATGAAATTAAAACAAGCCAAAACAAGCATTCGGAAATTTTTGTTGAATTTTTAGGGGTATTTTTATTTTTTATGTATTTTCTAAAATAGACAAACACTCTTTTTATGGTTCTTGATTTTTAGAAATATCAACTAAAATCAAATTGCTTCACAAAAATTATCAAAAATATTACACAATAGCAGTAGCTACTGGTATTTTTTGATGAATTTTCGGAGTATATTTGATATTTATTTAATTAAAAACAAGACACACAGGTCATAAGGACCTAAATACAAATAGTTTAAGTTTCTGGACTAGACAAGGCCTAAAAAGTCCAAGGGTTTCAATGTAAAATTCCCACGAAATTCAAGCACATGCGCAATACAACGTTCATAGGGGCATAAGTGCAAATTCAGAAAACTTTCATTAAGATATGAACCATCAAAAACTACAGGAGGAAATATGCAAAAACATCACAGTGTGCATGATTAGGCACGTGTCTCTAGACACGGAGGACTAAAAAGTAAATACTAGAAACCTTAGGGACTAAAGTGCAAATAGTTAAAACTAAAACTTTATTTTACAAACTAAAACATAAAGTATGGAAGTGTAAGGGGAAAAGTGTAATATATCCTCGAGGCATGAGAGCAACGCGTGGGAAACACGTGGAGGCCGCTGGTGGGGGCGTGAACATGTGGCTTCGATCCGATGTAGGTATCAGATCTGACGCCTCAGAACTGGTCAGGGATGTGGGGCGCAGATGCGCCAAAGATGACATCCAACGGTCTGAAAAGCCTGCTTTCTCAACGGTCCAGATGCAATATGGAGGAGTAGGGATGATCCGATGGTGCTAGAGATGCCAGGACGAACAAAGTCGGGTGAACTTCACCGGAGCCAAGGAGATGATCCTCAGCTCTAATGGTCGATCGGGAGGCACAAGAGTGGTCGTGGAAAGCTTCTGCTTCGACTAAGTGGCCCGATGGAGGAGCCACTGGTCGGATGTGCGTGGCGATGGCAAAGGCCTGGAGCAGCTCCGTAGAACCTCTGATGGATGAAATAGGGGGCCCCATGTGCGCAACAACCTGTGAGGGAAAGCTAGGACTCGAGGCTATACTCCGATCCGTGTTATTAGAGCTAAGGACTAAAGAAGCGGAGGGGGGTGATGTTCGATATCCAGCGACGGTGGTAGGGGAGATCTCAGGCCTAATCTCGACCTGATGGTTGAGGCTAAGGGTGATCAGATTGTAGTGCGAGATGGAGGGTGAGAGTGCGGGTCGATCTGAGCGGCTGGAGGTGGATGTCGAGGCTACGGCCAGCTGGTCTGAGCAGATGGGGTACGACGATGCTAAATGGAAAGATTGGATCAAAACGAGAAATGCAAGGGGAATAGACGGTACCTGAAGATTCGGATGTGCTCATGAGCTCCAGGTGAAGATGACCGTCGAGGTGATGGCCTCAACCTCGATGTGGAAGGCGGGGGAGGCTACTCACGGCGGAGGTCCGGCCATGAAGGTTGAGCGTCAGCTCTGCTGCACCGAATCGAGTGCCAAGCGATGCTCCAAGACGATGTCACTCAACTGGACGTGGCTAGGGTTCGAGATGGGAGCGAGGCACGAGCTACGGTACTATAGAAGCGGAGAAGAGATTATATATGGTTGTCGAGGGTATGGAAAGATCGGAGAGAAGTGCTAGACCCGAGAGAGAATCAGATTGGGCAATGGACCCGCGAGAATGTCGGAGGTACGAGGATTATCGGGTCCAAACCTTGAGGCAACATGTGAATAGAGTCGGGCTGGAAAAATTCGAGAAGAAGCTCCGGTGAAGAGGATCCGAGTCTGACCCGGGAAGGAGACGTTGACCCGCGGTCAACATTTCAGCCGACCAATCAGAAAATAGAATTTACAAAAAATACTTAAAAATTCAATAAAAAATAATAAAAGATTTAAAATAAAAAAGTGTGTAAAATGAGAAATGTTTTTATTTTTCAAACTATTTTTCTGAGATTTTTATTTATTTTTTTGAAAAATAAATTAGTCTATATATATTATAGTGTATTATATACAGGTATAATATACCTATGTATTTTGTACAATTATTTTTATTTTTTAACAAAAATACCCTAATTTTATATTTTATTTATTTACAACATAATTTTTGGAGTATAAAATTATTTTTATTTTTATTTTTATTATTTATTTACAGATATATAATAAATAAAGAAGAAAGAATATGTACATGTATTTAGTACAAAGGAAGAGAATTTTATTTTTATTTTATTTTCTGATTTTTGTTTTATTTTTAGGATCATATATAAGGAGGTAAAAAATATTTTTTATTTTGCAAAAATAATTATTTATTTACCAGAATAATATGTACAATATATAGTAGGCCCTATCTCTCTCTACTTGTTTTATTTGGTGATCAGTCCAATGTTTGGCCTTCTCTTGGGGTTTGGATCACTCTGTATTTATTCTAAATACCTCCTTCCCTTTTCTTTTCCTTTATTCTTTTATTTTTGCACAAATACATGCTAATTATGTAATATTAACAAATGCATGCATAATGCTAACTTATTGTATTTACATCTATTTACATGATGCTTTGCAAAGATAAATAGCTAAAATAAAATAATAAAGAGTGGTGATCAGTGATTCATCACCCCCTATACTTTACCTTTGCTAGTCCCTTAGCAAACACTTATTTGAAAAAGAAGTGAAAAGAGAAGGAATAGAAAAATAAGGACAATCAAGGTTGATTATTAAACTTGTCTTCATTAAATTGGAGTATTGAGCTTAGTCAGACCTTTGGATTTTACTAGTTTGTCAGAACCTTATTTGGACCTAGATTTGAAACTCAACAACCTCTAAGTCCCACTAATCTATAGTCAAGACTCCTCAATAATCCAGATCAGAATAAGTCTACATACACAAACTCTAATGACCATGAATCTTTCCTTGTACTATGTTAGATAAGTACCTACCCACCTCAGAAATGGCAAAGTCACAACCTGATGAGCGGGCTGAGCGACTAAGGCAAAATGGTATCAATGGTCGTTGCGACCTCAACCACTCGGATCAGACTCAATAAGAAAAAGAAAACCACCAAAAATAGAAAATCAATCAATCATGCAAGTATAGTAGTCTCGCTAATTTATTTTACCTGGTATAGCTACCAGGGTCGAAGACAAGGAGCACGTGATGCCAACGCTACGAAGTAGTAAGAAATCCGAAGAAAATAAAGAGATGGTGGTTTTTATAATTTTCAATTTTTTTTATGATTTTTAATATTAAGAAAAAGGCTAAAAGAACTCAAAAATTCAAAATCCAACAACTATTTAAAGCATAAAAAACACTCAAAAAATTCAAACAAAAATATTTTTGGGTTTCAAAAATATTCCAATGTTTTTGTGGATTTTATGAGATTTTTCTGATTTTTAATTAATTTTCTAAAAATGAAATGAAGTCAGGAATGAAAACTAATGTACAACTGGAACCTAAAGGTAGATTAAAATTGCTTAAATGCCTATAAAATTCGAGCAGCAATTTTATGTGAAACTACAAGTAAAAATCTAACTATATAAGAAGAAAACACAAATTTTTGAATTTTTATGAAGTTTTAATGTTTTTAGAAGATTTTTACTCTTTTTCAATTTTTATGGGTTTTATAAAAGGGAATGCAACAAAAATTGGTTAGAGATAAAAATAACTCGAAACAAGCAAACATGAGTTTTATCAGTATTTGTCAATGCTTTTTAATATTTTTAGTTTATTTTTAGAAACAGAAAGAAATAATTTTTGAGATTTTTGATTTTTTTTAAAAGTAAACGAAAACAAATTAACACCAAAAAATCACTGAAATTCCTACACCATGGTAGGAGCCAGTATCAAAATTTTAGGAATTTTGGATAATATTTGCTATTTATTAAATCAAGAACCAAGGGCACAACACACAGGGACCAAATTGTAATTATAGAAAAGTTTTCAGCCAAATAATAACACGTATAAACTGTACAGGGCTTAGATCGTAAAAAATCCAACTCCACACGTGGGCAGCACGTGAACCAGGCACTCAGGGGTATAAATGCAAATCTTATTTATAAAGATTCCTTCATTAACAACCATAAAGTCCAGGACTGAGCATGCAAATAACCCCGAAGTCACGTGACAGACCACGTGATGCTCAAATAGAGGGACTAAAATGCAAATATGGAAAACTGTAGGGGCAAGAGTGCAATATGTCCTATTGTATACTTTTATTTTAGGGATTTTTACACCCATAACTCTGAGTAATTTTGCAATTACATTCACAACCCTATGAAATCACGAATTACACTGAGGACCCTGAAAAATGCTTAACTCTTACATGGTATAACCATGTGTTAGTTGGCATCTATTTTATCTGTTAACTCTCACGAACAAAGTTATATCTTGCCAATATTACCCCTAAAACCATATCACATTTATAAAGTATGCCATTAGTATTAAAAAAAAACTAAGAAAGTAACCATGCATGCATTTTGTCACCAGAATCTTTATACCTCCAGCCCACATTCTTCAGCCTAGGCCGACACCATCCCCGGCCCAGCGCCACCCACCTTCCAGCCTGTCCAACCTCGGACTCAACGCCCACCATCCAACCGAACCCCTCCCAACCCACCCACGCGAGCTCTGATGATGAGCTCTCCTCTGCTTCGCCCCTGCTCGGCCCCCTACCACCGCGAGCTGCTGCTCGAATCCCCCGTGCGACCTGCAAGCACCCATCGCCCCCTCCCTCTCAAACCCCCTACCGATGCCCGCATCATCGCCGTCGAAGCCCATGCCATGTACAACTCCGCCCAGCCGAGCCTCACCTTTTGGCCCCCCAAAGTCAACCTCTTCCGCGACCTCCGCTGGAGCCGTGACTAGGAGACCCCCAGCGAAGACCCCTTCTTCGTGTCCTCCTACACCGTCACGTACGCCACCGCCTTCCAGAAGAGTGGTGTTGTCGCTACTAGACGGATGGGAGGAGGGCCCTCCGATCCCGAGCCGATGCTTTGATGTTGTCCACGTGTTGCAAGCACTACACGGCCTACGATGTCGAGAAATGGGGGAACCTCACACGCTACACCTCGTATGCGAAGTGACGAAGCAGGACATGGAGGATACCTATCGGCCGTAGTTCTAGAGCTGTGTGCGGGAAGGGCGTGTGAGCTTCCTCATGTGCTCCTATAACGTCGTCAATGGCATGCCTATGTGCGCTGATGAGGGGCTCCTCTAGAAGGTTAGGGAGGAATGGGGATTCCATGGGTATATCACGTCTGACTGCAATGATGTTGCCACCATCTTTGAGTATCAAAAGTATGCTCCCACTGCTGTGGAAGTTGTCGTGGATGCGCTTAAAGCAGGCATGGACATCAACTATGGAGGATACTAAAACCTCTATTGATGAAGCCGATATAGATCTTTCCCTATTTAATCTCTTCTCTGTTCATCTTTGTCTTGAACTCTTTGATGGAGATCTCGTTGTCAGCTCCCCATACTGGAATTTGGGCCCTGAGGATGTGTGTATCAAGAACCATTGTCAACTAAATCTTGAAGCTGCAGGACAGAGGATTCTTCTCTAAAAAACAATGATGGTTTTCTTCCACTCTCTCCTGCAGAAGTCCCTTGGCTCCCTCTCATCAGCCCTGTTGGAATGACACATTGAAACTTGGTGGTGATTACATAGGAGTTGCTTATACTGAGAAGAGCTTGCTTGATGCACTCAGGCGCAAATACTTATCATGTCTCTTTCACATTTGGGTGCTTCAATGGTATACTTTGCAACTCAACAAATGGATTTGGGGGAGTAGTTTGTACGACGAAGCAGGCATATGTTGAGGCCATCGTGCACACGTACAGGTTCTTCGATGGTGTTGGGGTGTGGTCGGGATGCTGGGGGAGGTGGTCAGTGGGGGAGGTGAGGGGAGAGGTGGAGGGTGTTGGACGTTGAAGGTTATGGAGTAATTTTTTTGTTTAATTCTTAACCGTTGGATTAAGGATGAGTTGGATTTACTCGATTGCTTGGTTGAGTTAACGTATTAAACTAACAGATGGTTATGTGCGTGAGATGGAATTACTATCCAGGGTTTCTCGTGTAATTCATGATTACACGGGGTTATGATTTTAATTGCATAATTACTCAGGGTTATTGGTGTAAAAATCCCTTTATTTTACAGACTAAAATATAAACTGAAATAAACGCAAGGTGGGCTGAGTAAATTACCCATGCCGCACGTGAGCAGCACGTGGGGTGGACAGGTGGCGTGCTTTGAGTGGGCGAAGATGGACGGCTCTGGAAGCATCATGCTACATATCTGACGGGTGTCAGATGTTAGTTACGTAGGGGGGCGGGTACGGGACTGTTAGATCTGACATCTAACGGCCCGACACCTCCAAGAGAACGGGCGGATGCGATGACGTCTAGGTAAGGGGCACAATCCGATGATGGAGAGATGCACTGGAAGAACTGCATCGAGGCGAAGTTCACCGGAGCACCAAGGAAGATCGGTGACTCGATGAACAATCAGTCGTCGCCAAAAGAAGCGTGAGGATCCTTCGCCTCGGGTGAACGGGTCGGATGGGCTCGTGAACGGTCGAATCTTCGGGGCGATGGTTGGGACCTGCACGAACTCCGGTGAGGATGGTCGAAGATGGTCTGATTGGTCTCCACGCATGCTAAACCCTGCAAAGGAATGCTCAGACTCGAAGCAATGCTCCGATCGGGGTTATTGGGCTGGGAATAAAGAGAAAGCGACCTGTGGATGGAAGGGTGGTCTCCAGCGAAGTGAGGGATGAGACCTAGGGTCTGATCCTGGCAATCCAAGCCAAGCTCAGGATGATCAGGTTGTGGGGGAAGGTGGACGATGAGCGTAGGTGTCAATCGGAATGGATAGATAACTGCGATGGGGGTCCCACCGGTGGTTCGGAGCAGGCGGAGCAGCGGAGGTGTGAAAATGAAAGATTAGAAAAATGGAGAAGCCAGGATCGATATGAAAACTACCTGATGGTCCTAATGAAATCCTGAGCACCAGGGGATGCGGACTAGATGGTCTTTGCCTCAACTTCGCTGCGGCTGGCAGAGGAGGCTCGTCACGGCGGTGCTCTGGCCACGAGACTTGAGCGTCGGCTGCAGCGCTCCTCTCTGATGACCAAGGGTATCCTCCGGTTGTTGTCACCAAGGCGAAGGATTCTAGGGTAGCAGAAAGGGTGCGGCATGAGCTAAGCTGTTGGGGAGTCGAATGAAGACTATATAGCCCGTCCCTGGTGGTTGGAAAGAATCGGAGCATGTGCGTGAACCGAGGATGATTCGTGACTCCCTAGGGATCCGCGAGGATCACCGATCCACTAGGGAGATACTGGCAGAGATTCGGGTGCAAGAAGGTGTAGGATCTGGTTGGAATAATTGGGAGAATCTAGTGTAAGAACCGGGTCCACGCGAGAAGAGGTCGGGAGGGGATGTTGACCGAGGTCAACATTCCTCCTAGACCAATCAGAAAATGTAATTGTAAAATAAATTAAAAATAGATGATGATTTTAAATTAAGAAGTGTTCAAAATAAAAAAAATATTTATTATTTTTCAAATTATTTTTCTGTGATTTTTATTTATTTTTATGAAAAATAATTTATGGTATATACAGTATATTATATTATATACAAGTATAAAATACCTATGTATTTTGTATAATTATTTTTATTTTCTTATTTTTGCACAAATACCCTAATTTTATATTTTTTATTTACAACATAATATTGGAAGTATAAAATTATTTTTGTTTTATTTTTATTATTTATTTACAAATATAGAATAAATAGGTAGATGTACATATATACATGTATTATATACAAGGTGAGAGAGAATTTTATTTTATTTTTATTTTTTCTTTTTCTAATTTTTGTTTTGATTTTAGAGATATATATAAGGGTATAAAAACACCTTTTTATTTTTATTTTCATAAAAATAAATTATATACATAAGTGGTAAATATGTACAAGGTAGAGTGGCCCTATCTCTCTCTACTTCTTTAATTTAGCAATCAGGCCCATACCGAGCCCTCTCTTGGGTTCAGGTCACTCAATATTTATTCTAAATATTTCCTTCTTTTTCTTTTGTTCTTTATTCTTTTATTTTTGCACGAATACATGCTAATTATTAGATATTAACAAATGCATGCTTATTGCTAATTTATTGTATTTACAACTATATGCATGATGCTTTGCCAAGAAATTTATCTAAAATAAAAGAATAAAGAGTGATGAATGAGGATTCATCACCCCCTATACTTTACTTTTGCTAGTCCCTTAGCAAACATTTATTTGAAAAAGAAGTGAAAAGAGAAAGAAAAAGAAGAAGAAGGTGAATCAAGGTTGATTATTTAACTTGTCTTCATTAAATTGAAGTATGGAGCTCAGTCAGACCTTTGGACTATTAGTTTGTCGGAACCTTATTTGGACTTAGGTTTAAAACTTAACAGCCTCTAAGTTCCACCAATCTATAGTCAAGACTCCTCAACAATCCAGATCAGAACAAGTCTACATACACAAACTCTAATGACCATGAATCTTTTCTTGTATTGTGTAAGTGATATGTAGCTTCCCACCTCAGAAATGGCAAAGTAACAACCCCCCTCAACAAGGTAACTCTAATGCCCTAGTCCGGCAACTCTTTCCTCGAGGAGTGGGGTATTCCCTTCTAAGTTCAAGTTCAACCGGCTCAAGAAGAGGAGGAAGAAGAGAATGGATTATGGCCAGTGTAGCCATGTATCCTAGGGAGCCCAACCAGTGTAGCTAAGTCTCCCTGTTGCAAGCTTCATGAGATGGGCATGGGTAACATAAGCTTTGCTTTATTTTACTATATACACTCTGGTGGGTATTTCATTTTCTATCAGACCCACCATTTTTTTGGAGTTTTTCTTTTCTTTTGCATTTTTTTTCGATGTGTATATGTACAACATATCTACATGGTGTAGCATATATACATAAGGAGTTTTTCCTCTTGAGACAGTAGACTATCCCTCTTTTGAAGCATTATTGAAACCCACAACTCCTGTCTTTAGACCTCAATGCTACCAGACCAAGTTGAGACACACTTCCTTCACTAAAAGAAGACGAGAGGTTCTGCCTAGAAGTACTACCCTCGTATGCTACCCCAAGCTAAAGAAGACTGCCTCCTCACCACCTCATCCGTAGACAGCTATGTGTAAGGTGTTGGTTCAAGTAAAGCCATTGTTTGTGAGAGTCATGTGTGTGTTGTTAAGTGTTCTACTTAGGCTCATCAAGATGACATATGATCATAGCCTAGTGGACTCAAAGAATTAAGTCACCATGGACCTGAAAAGTCTCAACCCTAAGCCATATAAGGTTCCTCTTAGAATTAGGTGGATTAAGGTCTTAACCAAGCTCCATTTTTTAGTTTAATTATATGCTAGTTTAAATGTCAATTATGATTCAGAAAACTGTACAAGTATATACACAAATGCAAGTTTTGAAACATGTGCAAAATTTTTGAAAAATGTTTGAATATGAATGAATGCATGGATGCAGAAGTTTTGCAAAATATTTACACACATTTACAAAAAGGTTTTTGGAAACATTTTGTTTTTCAAACATTTTACAAAAATTTTGTACTATATACATAATTTTGGCATCAAAATATTTACAAACTCTTTCCACACAAAATATTTTTACAAACATTTGTACAAAGATAATTTTGTAAATAGCTATGTATGTGCAATAAAGAATTTTATGTACATGAAAATTTTTTAAATTTTTATGGGTTTTTAAGGATTTTAGCCATTTTATTTATTAACACACTCACACAGAGTACGAGTTATGGCTAAAGTATATATGAAATATATACAACACCCCCTATACTTAGCTCGAACGATGTCCTCAGAGTGGATCAAAAGCGATGAAGAAGACATAACTCATGCTTAGTATAGGGAAGTGAAAATAAAAACTATACTACAAAGACGAATGAAAGAATGGAATGGAAAAGAATCTCGGTGTTTCCCCCTATACTTAGGATCAAGTAATCCTAAGTGTAGCAGACTGTACACAAAGGAAATCTGAATGGGAGAATGTACAGGATCTACCTCCCCTTATACTTAGGGTAAATTATCCCTAAGTATAGGCAACAAAACAAAGGTAGAAAGAATCAAAAGAAAATCAAAAGTCTCACACCCCCTATACCTAGGGTAAAGTACACCCTATATATAGCATAATCAAAGACACAAATGGGATGTTGGACTGAAGAATGGTGTGATATAGACATCTGGATCTATACAAGGGCGGAAGATAGTGATAATCAGGCACGAGATGCAATAGATGTGAGTCAAAGACTACATCTCACGCAAAATGAATAGGGGTGACGTCAGTGACCGGAGGCTCATGATCTAGATATGATTTGAGGCGCTGCCCGTTAACACGAAAGGTAGACTCAGATGACATCTCAGATATATCAATGCATCCATTGTCATGTATCTTTCGAACCAGGTATGATCCCTTCCACTTGCTCTGCAACTTCCTTGGAAATAATCTAAGCCTAGCATCAAACAACCATACTCTCTGTCCTGGCATAAACTGTTTGTGGCTGATATGAGAATCATGCCACTCCTTCACTCTCTCTTTGTATTTTAGGCTGCATCTCTAAGCTCCTCCAGGGCTGTCAATTCTTCCCTCCTCTGGTCTACTACACTCACTGGATCCAAAAGTATGTCTGTGACAACCCAACGTGACTTATACCTAAGCTCAACAAGTAAATGGCAGGGCTTGTCATAAACGAGGAGAAAGGGAAATGTACCCAAAGGAGTCTTGAAGGATGAACGATATGCCCACAAGACCGAGTCCAAGAGTTGTGATCAATCCTTTCGATCAGGGCAGATGACCTTCTGCAATATAGTCTTGATCTCCCTGTTTGACACTTCAGCAAGACCATTGGTCTGAGGATGATATGGAATGTCTACTCAATGGTCAATGCTAAACTCGCTAGCAATGGCCTTTACCTTGTCGTTGACGAAATGAGACTCCCATCAGATATTAACACTCTAGGCACCCCGAACCGTGAAATGATATTCTTCCTCAAAAATCTGCATACAGTCCTAACATCTGTGGTTCAGGAGGGGATGGCCTCAACCCAATGACTCACATAATCAACGACCAACAGAATGTACTCGAATCCCTGACTCTTAGGGAATGGAACCATGAAATCGATGCTCCATGCGTCAAAAACCTCACAGAAATGAATGGGCTACATCAGCATCATATCACGTTGTCCACAAGTGCCCATCCTCTGACAGTCAGTACACCTCTTCACGAATTCACCAGAATCCTTGAAGAGGGTAGGCCACTATAGGCCAGATTGGAGCACTTTCTGTGTCGTTCTCCTCCCAGAGTGATGTCCTCATGCCTCAAGCTTGTGGCAGTAAGTGAGGATGCTATGGTGCTCCTCCGGAGGAATGCACTGATGCCAGACGCTATCCCCTCCTTCATGATAAAGGACAGGATCCTCCCAATGGTAGAACTTGGCCTTCACAAGGAAGGTCTCAAGTCGCTGCCTGGGCCAACCTTATGGAACTTTCTTGGAAACAAGATAGTTTACAATGTCAACGTACCATGGGAGCGATGAGATAGCAAGGATCGCCTCATCTGGGAAGGTCCTAGAAATAGGATCAATCTGCTCAGAATCCTCAAGATGCTCTAATAGGGAGAGATGATCCACCACCACATTCTTGACTCCAGGCTTATCCTTAATCTCAATATCAAACTCTTGGAGTAGAAGGATCCATCTAGTCAGTCTTGCTTTAGCATCCTTCTTTGCCATGAGGTACCTGATGATGTTATGATATGTAAAGATAGTCATCTTAGATCCAATGATGTACGATCTGAATTTATCTAGGGAAAATACTACAGCTAGCATCTCCTTCTCAATGACACTGTTGTTCTACTGGGCGGCACCCAATAAAGCTAGCGTAGTGAATGGCAAATGGTACTCCATCCCTCCTCTATCCCAGCACGGCCCCTATGGCAAAATCGGAGGCATCCGTCATGATCTCGAATGGGAGAGACCAATCGAGCGGCTGGAGGACAGGAGCCTCAACAACTAGATGCTTGGGAGTCTCAAAGGACACAAGACACTTATCATCCACAATGAACTCGGTGTCTTTGTCAGCAAATCAGTCAACGGTCGGGCAATCCTGCTGAAATCATGAACGAAGCGTCGGTAGAAACTGACTTGCCCCAAAAAAAGACCGTAACTGTCACAAGTTGGACGGTAGACTGAGTTTCCTAATGATATCCACCTTTGCCGGATCAACCTCCATGCTCGTGTTGGAGATGATATGACCAAGCACCTTCCTTTGAGCCACCATGAAGTGACTCTTCTCCCAAGATAGCTCAAGATGGACCTCGATGCATCACTGAAGGACGCGGTCTAGGCAGTCAAAACAAGCATCAAACCCATCTCCATAGACCGAAAAGTCATCCATGAAGACCTCCAAGCACTCACCCACCATGTCCGAGAAGATGGACAACATGCACCCTTGGAATGTTGCTGGGGCGTTACATAGACCAAAGGGCATCCGTCTGAAAGCATATGTCCCAAAGGGACAGGTAAATGTGGTCTTGTCCTGGTCTTCGGGTGTAATGGCCACCTGATTGTATCCAGAGTACCCATCAAGAAAGCAGTAGTGACTCTTCCCAACTAGCCTCTTTATAATCTGATCAATAAAAGGCAGCGGGAAATGATCCTTCTTTGTGGCCTGATTCAATCATCTATAGTCCACATAGACCCTCCAAGAAGTGGGTACTCGGGTAGCGAACTCCTCTCCAGACTCACTCACAACTGTAGTGATGCCCGTCTTCATGGGCACCACATGTAATGGACTAACCCACTTGGAGTCAGAGACGGGGTAGATAAAATTGGCCCTCCACCATTTCAAGATTTCCTTCATGACAACCTCTCGAAGATTTGGGTTCAGCCACCGCTGGAACTCACGCGTCGGCTTGGAATCCTCTTTGAGATAGATATGGTGGGAGCACAGGGCTGGACTTATCCCCTGGAGATCAGCTACGCTCCATCCTAATGCCTTATGGTTCTTTTTAAGAACCTCCATCAAACGAGATTCTTACTCTCCAGTCAAATCCGTTGAGATAATGACTGGGTGCATCTCATGCTCGCCCGCATGAAACCTATAGTTCAGCGACTGCGGTAAGGGCTTCAGCTCTGGACAACTGGGGACTGGAGGATCTGGTCTCTAAAAGGTTTGAGTGAACGCAACCAAAACTGCATGGGGGAACTCTCGCTGAACCTGAAAATCTGGTGAAGACTGCTTTGCTGGTGTGTTTGTGCTCTAAATGAGGTTAGTCTCTACCCTAGCTGTTGGCTATGTGGAAATCAGACATGGAATCATATCATCAAACTCTGCTAATCAATATCTAACTTCGAGGTATCTGAATCTGAATCAAAAGACATATCTACTACCTCACTCTCCTGAACACGATCTGCTGCCTGAAATGTGTCATGTGCAAAGAATGCACTCTCCAAGCTCTCCTCTACTGGAATCTGTGCATCAGCAGGATCTGAAGGTGAGAGGATGGCTTATGAAACTGTGTCTGACCAAGCTGCTTCATCGTCTGTGATCACAAAATTGCACTCCTGGTGGACATCTCGCTTTGCCTCTGTCATCTGCTCTAAATCTGTAAGCGGCTCTAAGCAAGTTGAATCTCGTGTTCTAGTCTCATCGATCATCTCTATTTGTATACTCTCGCCCTTGACGTGAAGGTACACCTTCCCACTATCATGATCGGACGCTGCCTTGACTGTGGCCAATAATGGGCATCCTAAAATGATGGGGGTATCGGTCACAGACTCAAGTATCTCCATGTCCAACACAATAAAGTCCATGGGGAATTTCAGGCCCTGAATTGTGACGACCACATCATTCAGCAACCCCTTCGGCCTCTTAACACATCGATCAGCAATCTGAAGGACCGTCCTGCTCTGTCGAAGCAGACCAAACTGAATCGATCGAGTAAGGCTGTTGGAAGTAGGTTGATAGAATAACCACTGTCTAATAGAGTCAGATCGAACCTCTACTCATGTATATGGCATCTGACATATGGAGCTCCTGCATCTGGCCTCTTGGCTAGCAGACGGTTCTGGATGGCGAAGCAGGTGGCACGAGTGAGTACATGGATCTCTGAGTGGTGGTTTGTCCTCTTCCTACGAATGGTAGTCCTCTCTCTAAGATTCCTTCGGAAGAGGGGGATGTGCTCCAAGGCCTCCTATAGAGTCAACTATATATGAAATCTATCCATCATCTGCTGGCTGAACTCTAACTGCTGGGATTTTTTTTGGATTTTATTTTTTGATCCCCTTAGCCAAGCGGAGTGCTTGGGGAAAGGGGATGGATGGGCCCTCCTCAGATGGAGGGCTAGGATCGGGTTCTTGCTATTGTGGCAAAGTAGAATCCATACAAGCATCTCCAAGAAACACAGATGGAGTCACAAATAAAGAACCATTTCCTTTATTACCAGAATAGTCCTGAGATACAATGACAGAAGGAAATGCAACATGAATAGCAATGGTGGCCTCAGTTCACCCACGACATCTAGACTTGCGGCATCAGCACCACACTCTGGCTCAGCATCAAATCTGGTGGCATCAATGCCACCTCCTACATCTGGTGAAGTGAAGGCCTCAGTACCATCAGCTGGATTAACATCCTTGGTGGGGTCAGCACCACTGTCATCATCAACATCACAAGTGGCATCAGCACCGCTCTCCTCCTCGTCTGGTGCTCCTAAGTCTGCACGTGGTCGTCGCTCAGACGAGGTAACGCCGGCTGGCATCCTACCGCTCCTAAGTGTAACAAAGTCAACATCAAAAGTGTATGCAGAAATATCACCAAGTGAATCACTAGGAGTGGTAACCTATGTAAACTGTATCTGCTCATATTTCCTCTTGATATTGTTCGGGTTTGGCTCAATCTGGGCGGGTATGGCGGCCTTGCCCTTCACTATCTCTCTCATCTAACGAAACTTGTCCATCTCCTGCCTGAAAGTAGCCTGCTACTCGAAGATAAAGCGAGATAGATCATCTAAAGCTGGGTTCTCATAGGCGGGCCCATGAGAACCGAACGGGTGGCCTCTTTGAAAATGAGGCTGCTGCTAATGGGAGGGATATTAGGGATGATACTGCTGAGTCTACTGTTGCTACCTCCACGACTGTCCCTGCTGATAGGGACGAGGACCTGGCTGCTGGTAGTGTGGCTGCAGATGTGGCTGTGGGAACTGGGGCTGCTGGTGCTGCTGGTTGATCTGGCCACCTTGAACAAAAGTCTACTGCTGGGTAGAGGTACCTCCGATCGACCAACAAAATCCAGGATGGTCTCGTCGGATCCCAAGCTGAGGTTGGTGATACCAAATCCTGTTCACGTCCATCAACGGCTCTTGCTCGTAAATGGGTGGGGGGAGAACTGCCAGGGGCTGACCCGACTGGTAAAACCCCATCTGGCTTTTCTGAGATGGTGGTGGTGAAGGATATGGTTAGATCCTCAAGCGCATCACGGAAGCGTGAGTGTCGTATCAAATATGACGAGGAGCAACTAGTCGCACTAGTTGCTCGATGCAGCGGAATTTAAAAAATTTTCATACGACGAAACCACATGATCCAAGAACACTTCTCGGATCGTTTTGTCTAAACCACAAACAAGTAATAGGATTACCTCTTGAAGCGTGATTGCGATCAAGTCTCTAAATGAAGAGACCTCCTGTCTCATGTCCGATCCGACGGAGGAGACGCTTGCGAGCGCGGGGACGAACCGCGTGCTTCTCGCAATCCATGTTGATGATCCAAGTGGCGGATCTCCTGATCTCGACACAAGAGATCCGACATCTTCTTCACGAGCGAGGCGCACCGAAGTAGACGGAGATCCACGAGCAGACGATCGGGCAGCATAACGACGATGCTGCGGCGAAGGAGACTTCTCTCTAGGTCATCCATGGTGGACGACCATGAGAGAGGGAGAGAGAGTAGACATGTAGAGAGAAAGAGAGAGAGATGTGCTTCTCAAGCATTATGTGTTTTAAAGAGAGAGCATGGTATGCCTCTCTATTTATAGGGTTTTGGGATCCATGGATCTCAATCCATGGGACATATAAAATCAATGGATGAGATTGATTTATGTCAATCCAATGGTCAAGATTGTTGTTGGTAAAAGCCAACAAACAATAATCTAATTTAAATCAAATATATTTGAGATGTCAAATATATTTAAGTCCTAAATTAGATAAAGTAATTATGGAGAGAGATTTGCATGAAGATCTCCCCATTAGGAATGGTGGGGACGGCCACCAATTTCCTTGAGTGGTGGCTGTCCACCATCTCCATATGGTGGAGATTGTCTCATGTAATCTCATTAGATTACACATCTCCATGAAATTCTCCCATAATCTGCAACAACTTTTGTTGGGATTTTATTCACCAAAGATAATTCACAAATAATTTTGGGAATATTGCAATCTTGACATTGGAAAATTGTGAATCACATTCACAACCCAAAAGAACATATAATTTATATTATCAATTAATAAGACAATGTGTATCCAATACACATTAATAATTAATAAACAAATATAAATTATAATTAGCTCTCTCTAATACATTATAAATCACATTTATATATATTATGAATAATTGGATATTACTATCCATATTATTCTTATCCATAATAATTAAATCTCATTTAATTATATTGGATCACTTATTCTCATGTGCTCAAATAATATGAATCACATTCACATTATTTATATCTTTGATAACCAAATCACATTTAATTATCTAAGATAACTCTCCTTATAATATGAATAAAATTCATATTATTCATAATAATTAAATCACATTTAATTATCCATTTTCTCAATGCTCGGATACATATATCAACAATAGAATTATCCATGAACTCTTTCAAGGAGAATGTTCTTTCTCCGCGAATACTTGGAGATGAGGACAGGGCGATTGTATTGTTCCACGTATAGTGACATGGATATTGAGATCATATCTCAAATCCAGATCGCGAGCCTCCCATAGATGCTTAATTAAATCAAGACCGCAAATCTAATCTTCTCATTGGATCTGAATCACATTCATATCAATGTCCAACATTTGGATTAAGATCGGATTACTTCTCTATTGAGAGGAGTCACTAAAATCCAGACCCGTTTCATCACTCCCTGGGAATGGAAGCGTCATGGTTATACAATCGTTTATGATCACATCACCCTCAGGTATTCCTAATACCTATACATCCTGCATACTGGAAGACTCAGAATAAACCCGAAGTATTAGATCAACTTTACACTGTCTACTTTAGGGTTTTATCAGGAAGTTTCTCATTCGATTATTGGAAGTCGGTATCGATCATATACTTTCCAAAAGCATGTATCATACCTAGGTCTTGATCATATACTTTCCAAAAGTATATATCAAACCTACAAATTCAGTCATGCTTCCAAAGCGAGACGACCATGTGCATGGAATTTGATTCTTCCCAATATCTCATGAGTGAGCTCATGTCTTCCGGTTCAGTAACTAAACATGTATGATCCCTTTGAGAGATCGTATTACTCATATGCCCTTATATGCACACCAGCGCGCCGGTGTATAGACCTTGATTAGGTCATCAACCTATTGATCTACCAAATGTACATACTCAAACATATAGTAACACATCTGTCTCCGGTCAGAGGATGCGTGCCTGTATCGTGACAGCATACGATATAGGACTTTGGTTATCTCGATCTCGTTAAGTCAACTCTTTCACCTAACTAATCTGACACCTCCGAATCTCTATTCCTATGTAGAGGACCTGCATCAAGAGGTCGGTCAGATACAACCTAACTGAGATAGGATTGCCATCTCCTACTCTGGCTGGAGATCATCTCTTATCAATCATTTGACGGTGCTTGATGAGTCATCAATCTAACTCTTTAGATATTCATCCAAGCACCAGCCTCTATGATTCAATAATTGAATCAACAACTGTATGATCATCAAGATGGCTATGGTACATAACCCTAATTGTACTAAGGGACCTATTATGCAAATTATGTATTCTTCATTTCAGATTAGGGAATGATATTCATAATAACATTTATTACATAATAGCTCGCTGTGGGCTCGCATGTCCAACAATCTCCCACTAGCCCAAAGAGCTATTAATGGGCTAATCATTTAAACCCACACTCATGTGACAATCATAGGTTATTAAGAAAATAGCTAGGTAAGTTGATCAGCCACTCTGTTCCCGCGAGACTACGCCAAGTCCTTTTACGACACTTGCATATCCCCAGTAACAGTGCCCGCATCTAATGCGAATGTTGCGTCTCATGCAACCAATACTCAATTTTGTTAAAGCTATTATAGGGTCCTTGACACTATAGCTTAATAATTTTTATAACCGGTATTTCCATAATCCTTATCAGAATACCTTTATCCCTAGAGATCATTATCTCTAAAGGTATCCAAAGTTAAGACCTTTTAGATCACTATCTATAAAGTCTTAAGTATTTGAAGATAAGACTTTGAGATCACTATCTCAAAAATTCTTATCATCTATGAAGATGTTGTTATTACTGCAATCAAGTGTTTTAACTCCACAGTAGGATTAGTAACAGTTTACTACTCCCAAAACATGGCAGACATCTGGTATTCGTACACATCCATTATACACTCAGCTTCTCGTACCTGATGCACAAGTGCAAGCAGTTCTAGCATTCACTTCCTCAACTCTTTGAGGTGTTATTCCTTTAAATAGGTCAGTACCATATCTTAAGGGATAGAAGCCTTTCTTGGAATTTCTAAGAATAGAATATGTCCAAGGTGTACTACAAATGTGACAGTCCCAATATCCTCTTCTCTTTGCTTCTGAACAACTTCAGAACTAAGATTTAAGAGGTATCCTTGAAATCATATTTCAAGGTATGGAATAGCCAGTCTATAAAACACTTATTATCATCCTTATATCATTCCAAATGATTAGGATATCATCTATATTTAGCATGATGAACAGAAAGGCACTCCCACTAAGCTTCATATAGTTCATCAAGATTCTATCTAAAATCATAACATTTATAATTTCATTAAATATTATGTTCCAACTATGAGAAGCTTATTTGAGTGTAGCTATGGTTAGCAATATTCTGATGGGTTAAAGCAAGGTCACTGGAGAGCAAGTCTCATCGCAAGCGATGTCTTCTCTTTGGTGTGTAGCTCATAGCTACTAACCGTGCTTTGAAGGTCTCTACCTTCTCATTAGATTCCCTCTTTCTCTTGAAGATCCATCTACACCTTAATGGGTCTTACCCATACAGGTGGATCCTCGAGGGTTCATATACAACACTTGTATATGAAGTCTACATTAGACTTTTATTGCTAACATCCATCTTTCCATGTTATGATCCTCAGGAATTTCATCACATGAAATCCGATCATTGTCAGATTTCTCTGACACATGAAATCCATCCTCAAACTCATTTGAAGAGGTATTAGTGTTTCATCTTTAATTGTTCTTTTAGTTTCCAATTTCAAGAGCCTCATTATCTTCTCAAGATTAACTGAGTTCCTACACTTCATTTTCATCTTGATTCTCAAGAGTCTCAACCTCTAAGAATCACATTCTCAGAGATGAGATATTTTAAGAATCTCAAGGTCATAAAGTAGGTGTCCAATACCTTCCTTTATTTTTCTAATGAAGTAGCACTCTCCAGTGCCAGATTCCAGCTTAATTACATGGAACCCTATTAAGGATATGTAGTCTCTACAACATATATAGAGATAATTATGCTAAGATTTATCATTGATCAAATCATGTCACACATGATCAATTGTATATTCCTAAAACTCTATTGAGTTAAGGTTCATTAGGAGGATTGAGATAGGAATGATATTCACATCTCCACAAGGTATTCCTTGAATTCATCTAATAGGTGCAAGCTATCTTGGTTAGATCAAATTCATCTCATCTTCCTTCAAACTTTGGTTCTGAACCAAAAATGTGAAATCTTTGTACATTTCAAAGGTTTCTTAGGTGAAGAGAAGAAATCTCATATCATACACAATCATTAACAGATATCACATATCCATAATGTTTACTATGATATAGATAATGCGCATACATCAATATGTATGAGATCCTGAATACCTTGACATCTTACACCTTTCCCAAAGAAGGGTGCATTGGACATTTTACTTTGAATACAATATTCATAGTATGCAAGTTTTGAAATTTTAGACATTCTAAAGTTTCATCTCTTACTTGTCCATTGATCTCATCAATAGACATATGTTCAAAACATGATGCCAGATCCTTGTCAAATGATCTTTATCCTCCTATTGATCTTTTAAATGTTTAATTTTCAGTATTAGAAATCTTAATGAATCATTCATTAATTTTCTAATTTAGTGGAGTCCACTAGATGTTATATTACTATCTGAAATATCGCCATCATAACTCTTTATGATAGATTTATTACATAATTCATGTTTATATCTAACAATTAGAAATAAACAACGAGTGTATTCTAATATCTAGGTCATAGAGACATTATCTAAGACTAAGGGCTCCCACTGAAAATATGAAGTCTATTGATCCAACGGAAATTGTTGCAATGCATCACTTTCAACATGGATGACCAATAAACCTTAAGATCAAATTTCTAATATTCTAATACATATGCAACCAATTGCAAGTGTCATTAGAAGATTGAGATACAATTATTAGACTTTACCTTATCAAATAAGTAAGTCAATTTCAATGATTATATGTAGGTTTTTCTAATGTATTAACCGATTCCTTCTCTAAGGATTCTAGATAGATTTGATAGTCACTCTATCAACACATCAACATATTGCAGTATTGACATTCATCTAACTCTTGGATGTCATATGGAAGTCACAGAAGTACAGTCAACTCTTTGATTATACTTCTTGCTTGGGTCCAACCCATGCTTCCACTGCGCTCCCTTTATCTATAAACAACCATTGCTTAAGACTAAGGACCTCTTATGTTAAATTTAAAAGAATTTAATGTAAGAGCATTTCGACATTTATACATGCTTCACCCAATTCATACAATATGAATATTATGAAGCTTCATGAATGACTAGAGTATAGACAGTAGAATGATGACACTCATCATCTACATCCATCTAAACTCTTAAAACATAGGTTCAGGTAGGTACTCAAACAATTTGAATACATCATCTCTTATAGAGCTACCATTCTACATGATGCAGAGAACCATGTCATTCATGATTAAATGTCAAGAGCACATATGTATGCCAGAATATCTTTATTGATTTTATAAGGATTATTTAACAATTGCGATCATCATTGACATGTCACTTCCAAAGTACATTCGATGAGATCAAGACTTATAGAGACATACAAACCCTAGGATTTTAGTCCTATTGTCTTATTTAATTATCATTCCTCATTATTACGAGGAAACTTGCACATTGCAACCACATACATTATGTGTCCAATTGCAAGTATAATATCTGGATCAAGGGTCCAATCCATGATATTTTACCGGTTATTATTGAGTATAATATTGAGTGGGTTTAATGAAGGATTATCTGAAATAAGAAATTTTGCATAAATATATATTTTACTTTGATTTAGGAATTTTACATCAAAGTTGTCTTGCTATGTCAACAATGAAAGTTCATTCCCTTAATCACTTTCAATGTAAGAGATATACTTACCATTATATCTCAAGCAAGATCTGGGATCTCCTTCCTTATCTTTGTTGCATCCCAATAATATGAGAACCTACAACTCGGATAAAAAGAAGTGGGAACACATTCCGTCTTGCAAGTCCAACTTGCATCTCCCTATTCGATCTTTAACACCCGGGCCCACCACCCCTGAGGTGATGTTGACCCGTCATTAATTGAACCAACCGTCAACAGGAATACAACTCGCTATTCACAATCCAATATCGCCCCAATAATATGAGGACCCTATATTGGGGTCACTACGCATATGTCCTTACTCTTTCGAGAAGCGACAAGCCCGATCCAAATGGATCGTATGCAGGAGCTGTCACTTCGGACATGCATCTCCCACATACAATATCTGGCGACGGAACCCTCCGCCTTGACGGGAGACCATGGATGTCACTTATGTGTTCCTACATATCTTATTCAAATTTAATTAATTTTTATGAATCACATTCATATAATTAATTCTTCCAAGGGAATTATCAACTCTAATCATATTAGAGTATTCTAATTGGACATAATCAACTCAATCATATTAAATTAATTATCAATCCAATTCAATCAATCAAACTTGATTGTTATACTTGAATATATATGGTATTATTCTCAAAGTACGTATTAATTTGTATTTTAATAATTAAAAAAATACATCTTGATCCATTCTGCATTATCCCGTCCCTACCCGCTGTCATGGCCAGTTCAGGCGAGAGTGGGACGGACCACATACGTTGCAACCCGCTACTCCAGCGATCTCCGACTAGTCACCATATCCGCCTCTGGAAAGGATAATGCCAAATTGATCAATTTGTACTTGAGATGATCATCGGTTCTTCAACCAAAATTATACCATATAGTAATCAAAACAATTTTTGATTATAAGGAAATTTGCTAGACAAATTCCTAATCCTATTCAAGCAAGGAGTTTAATGATTGTGTTTCCAATTATGATCTAGATCAAATCTAATCAATTATTGGTTAAGGCCAAGTCAATTAAGGAAATAATCATGTTCCAATATTTATCAAATATTTTCCATAATTATTTCTTGAAATTAACAATTAATTTCATTAATTTACAATTACATGGTTCTTGATTAGGACTGTAATTTCAGCAGTGACCCCTACTTACTAAAATTAGCATATCTCAATCATGTTAAATCCAAATTAAACAAAATCAATTTTTATAGATTGCTAAATTGATTTAGGATAGAATCAAGTGATTTTTTACGCATTTCGAGGCAAATCTAAACAGTAATTAATATTTTAATCATGTTCAGATCTACAGTTCCCGCAACAGTGCATACATGTTCATTAAAACAACCATATCTTGAGCATACGAAATCCGATTTATGCAAACTAAGATCCAATAGTTTCCTTATTTAATGGGAACAAAATCCAAGTATTAAATTCGTGTTTAAACAATTTAAACAGTGCCGAATTTATTTACTAAACAGATCTATGAAATCAAAAGCGATAAAAACTTTCGCGACCTTAACGAAACCCAAGTCGTCCTCGGTTTGCGAATCATATTCAAAACCATCAACCTGGCTCTGATACCACTTGAAGCATATGGTAAGATCCTCAAGCGCATCACGGAAGCACGAGCGTCGTATCAAATACGACGAGGAGCGACTAGTCGTACTAGTTGCTCGATGCAGCGGAATTTAAAAAATTTCCATACGACTAAGCCACATGATCCAAGAACACTTCTCGGATCGTTTCGTCTAAACCACAAACAAGTAATAGGATTACCTCTTGAAGCGTGGTTGCGATCAAGTCTCTAAACGAAGAAACCTCCTGTCTCAAGTCCGATCCGACGGAGGAGACGCTTGCGAGCGCAAGGATGAATCGCGTGCTTCTCGCAATCTATGTTGATGATCCAAGCGGTGGATCTCCTGATCACGACACACGAGATCCGACATCTTCTTCACGAGCGAGGCACGCTGAAGTAGACGGAGATCCACGAGCAGACGATTGGGCAGCATAACGACGACGCTGCAGTGATGGAGACTTCTCTCTAAGTCATCCATGGTGGACGGCCATGAGAGAGGGAGAGAGAGTAGACGTGTAGAGATAAAGAGAGAGAAAGAGATGTGCTTCTCAAGCATTATGTGTTGTAAAGAGAGCATGGTATGCCTCTCTATTTATAGGGGTTTGGGATCCATGGATCTCAATCCATGGGACATATAAAATCAATGGATGAGATTGATTTATGTCAATCCAATGGTCAAGATTATTGTTGGTAAAAGCTAACAAACAATAATCTAATTTAAATCAAATATATTTGAGATGTCAAATATATTTTAGTCCTAAATTAGATAAAGCAATTATGGAGAGAGATTTGCATGAAGATCTCCCCATTAGGAATGGTGGGGATGGCCACCAATTTCCTTGTGGAATTGGTAGCCGTCCACCATCTCCATATGGTGGAGATTATCTCATGTAATCTCATTAGATTACACATCTCCATGAAATTCTCACATAATTTCCAACAACTTTTGTTGGGATTTTATTCACCAAAAAAATTCACAAATAATTTTGGGAATATTGCAATCTTGACATTGGAAAATTGTGAATCACATTCACAACCCAAAACAACATATAATTTATATTATCAATTAATTAGACAATGTGTATCCAATACACATTAATAATTAATCAACAAATATAAATTATAATTAGCTCTCTCTAATACATTATAAATCACATTTATAATATATTATGAATAATTGGATATTACTATCCACATTATTCTTATCCATAATAATTAAATCTCATTTAATTATATTGGATCACTTATCCTCATGTGCTCAAATAATATGAATCACATTCACATTATTTATATCTATGATAATCAAATCACATTTAATTATCTAAGATAACTCTCCATATAATATGAATCAAATTCATATTATTCATGATAATTAAATCACATTTAATTATCCATTTTCTCAATGCTCGGATACATATATCAATAATAGAATTATCCATGAACTCTTACAAGGATAATGCGCTTTCTCCGCGAATACTTGGAGATAAGGACAAGGCAATTGTATTGTTCCACGTATAGTGACATGGATATTGAGATCATATCTCAAATCCAGATCGCGAGCCTCCCATAGATGCTTGATTAAATCAAGACCGCAAATCTAATCTTTTGATTGCATCTGAATCACATTCAGATCAATGTCCAACATTTGGACTAAGATCAGATTACTTCTCTACTGAGAGGAGTCACTAAAATCCAGACTCATTTCATCACTCCCTAGGAATGGAAGCGTCATGGTTATACAATCGTTTATGATCACATCACCCTCAGGTATTCCTAATACTTGTACATCCTACATACTAGAAGACTCAGAATTAAACCTGAAGTATTAGATCAACTTTACACTGTCTACTTCAGGGTTCTATCAGTAAGTTTCTCATTCGATCATTGGAAGTCGGTATCGATCATATACTTTCCAAAAGAATATATCATACCTATGGCTTGATCATATACTTACCAAAAGTATATATCAAACCTACAAATTCAGTCAAGCTTCCAAAGGGAGACGACCATGCGCATGGAATTTGATTCTTCCCAATATCTCATGAGTGAGCTCATGTCTTCCGGTTCAGTAACTGAACCTGTATGATCCCTTTGAGAGATCGTATTATTCATATGCCCTTATATGCACACCATCACGCTAGTGTATAGACCTTGATTAGGTCATCAACCTATTGGTCTGCCAAATGTACATACTCAAACATATAGTAACACATCTGTCTCCGGTCAGAGGATGCGTGCATGTATCGTGACAGCATACGATATAGGACTTTTGTTATCTCGATCTTGTTAAGTCAACTCATTGACCTAACTAATCTGACACCTCCGAATCTCTATTCCTATGCAGAGGACCTGCATCAAGAGGTCGGTCAGATATCAGCCTAACTGAGATAGGATTGCCATCTCCTACTCTGGCAGGATATCTTCTCTTATCAATCATTTGACGGTGCTTGATGAGTCCTCAATCTAACTCTTTAGATATTCATCCAAGCCTCAGCCTCTATGATTCAATAATTGAATCAACCATTGTATGATCATCAAGATGGCCATGGTACATAACCCTAATTGTACTAAGGGACCTATTATGCAAATTATGTATTCTTCATTTCAAATTAGGGAATGATATTCGCAATAACATTTATTGCGTAATGGCTCACCGTGGGCTCGCATGTCCAACATGTGACTGAACATAATGCTGATGTTGTTGCTGGAATGGCTCCGCCTGAATCTGATGCACCTGTCGGTAGTGGGCGGAGGGTTGGGCTGAGTTGTTGCTGTTGCTGGGATCTGCCTGTGACCTTAGATGGGGCTGAGAAGCCGTTTGTGCCTCCTGGAGACACATGATATGGGTCTTCAGGTCACTCAGCGTTTGTGACATCTGATCTATCTGAGTCATGCCCTGGCACTGCTTCTTCTCAATTAGCTCGATGCGGTCCGACTTCTCGCTGATAATCCCCATATCAGCGGTCGTCGACTCTGCCTGTGTTGCGGCTGCTGATGATGTAGATGGACCTGCATCGACATGTGTTGTCCTCTGATAGGACACGGCCTGTGGTGTGGGATTCCACTGTGCATACAGTCAGGTATGGGACATTACCATGTAGTTCTCTACAATCTCCTCGTAGATGGCCCAAACCTGATCCTCATCCTTGGTGAAATAAGAACCCCCACAGAATGCAATGACTAGCCCTTGCAACTCCGGTGTAAGCCAAGAGAAGAAACACTGGACAAGGTTAGGCTTGGATATATCATGATGGGGACACCGATCTGTGAGCTCCTTGAACCTATCCCATGCTTCATGAAATTGCTCGTTGGGGAGCATGAAAAAGTTGCTGATCAGGGCCCTGGCTGCATTCGTCTGACCGAGTGGATAGTACTTGTTCAAGTACTCGTTCTGGAGCTATTCCCAAGAGGTGACGAATCTCCCTATGTGCTTCAGCCAGTTGGTTGCTCTGTCTACGAGGGAGAATGGGAAGGAAATCATCCTGATGGTGTCCTCGTCTACGAGTTTATCATGGATAGCACTGCAGATCATCTCGAACTCTTGGAGATGGAGGTGTGGCTCCTCTGTGGCGAGTCTGTGGAATCGGAGCAGAAGCTGGATAGTCTGAGGCGGGAGCTTGAAATCTTCCAAAATGGCTGGCATCTGGATCCATCTATGGGTCAAACTTACACCAGGGTTGTGCAACTCCCTCATCGGTCGTGCAAGTGCTGCTGGCTGTACGGGCTCCTCAGGCTCTACTCTATCAGGGTCGTCTCCTCCTCCTCCACCACCTCTGAGCTGCTCTCTATCGGTTCTCATCTACTCCATCTCTCGGCGCATGTCCATCATGAAAGCCCCCTGATCCATGATCTGATTCTGCGTGGTCTCCAGAGAAGCTAACAGGGTGTTGTTGATGGCACCTTCATCAACTACGTAAGTTTGGGTCCCGCTGGGTCCATCGGTGCGCTCCTCACTACTAGTCATGGTCTTTGCAAAGGAAAAGACCCAAACTCAGGTGCCGATAAATCAACTGTCTGGTGCGGTCTCTGCTCGGGCACCACAGGACTGGTAGAAGGGTGGTTGATGAATCCACATTTCATCATCTTTATTCTATCATTTTGGCCTCAAAAACCCTGGCAAATGCGTGCAAATACCCTTAATTCCAGCATCTTAACATTCATGCATGTACATGTAAATAGTGTATAAAATACAGTATTTGAAGCCAAAATCATAGTATAAAGAAAAGAAAAGAAAAAGAATAAAATATTGTAAATATTTTATGACTTGAAACCCCAAGACCTAGGCATCTCGATGACTAGGTCGACAAGGAATAAAGTAGGGGGAGATAAGGGTCTGAAAACAATAAAAATACCTTTGTTTTTATTCATTCTTTATTCATTTTGGGACCTATTTTTGGTTCCTTATTTTACACCTCAAATAAAGAAACTTTGTACATGAAAGTTGTAGATAATTAAATAAATAAAAATACAAAATTGATTTCACTCAAAAATATTGTATAGATAAAAAGTTATGATCTGAATAAAATTCCAGAATCCTAACTTCCCAGACATATAGCTCCCAGATAAAAGCTCGAAATATGTCAAAATCATCTTTAATTGTATATAATTTAAAATAAGCTATTTAATGGCGGTGGTTTCGCATTTGGCGGAGCTACGGTTTGAAAGCTGAGTTTTGGACCCCTATTGTATACTTGTACAGATTAAAATATTCAATTTATTATTTATTAATTATTTTCATAATTTTATACTTTTATAATTTTGTAAATATTACTTATAATAATTGTGTATAGTAAAATCAGAATAAAAGTACAAAAGAAACACAAAATAAAATGTTTGTATACTCTAAATAGGTATAAGACCTATACACATACATATATAATTTATATTTTTATTTTATTAAGTGTACAAAACACTTTAGAAAAATAAAATAAAAATATATTTAAGTGTATAAAAATACTTTATAAATATATAAAATAATAAACCAAAAAAATAAATTAAAAAATAAAATATTAAAATGCATAGATATGTATACCTATATAGGCCTAAAAAGGTAAATTGTCATTTTATACCTCTAAAAAAATAAATAAAAATCATCATAAAATAATTTACGAAATATTAAACATTTTTTATTTTATAACAAAAATTTAATAAATTCATCTACTATTTTTAAATGATTTTTAAATAATTTCTGAAAGGTTTTTCCTGGTTGGTCCACGTGGACCAACCAGGTGGTCTGGACAGTGGACTACATGTCAACTGTTTGACCCCCCCTGCCACTTCGTCAGAACTCATTTTTTTGTCCGCTTTCGTAGATTTTTCAAGGCTTCGTCTTGCATCTTTTGATGCCGAAGTCTTCACAACTTTTTCTCCCTACTCTTCAAGGATACACGCCCAGATGAAATATTGGGGATTGGGCTGCTGAATCGCCTCGTGTTCCTCATTCTTTGAGCCCCTGCGTCAACCATTCAAAATGCCAACCCTCACTTCCTTCTCCCTTCGAACCTCTTTTGGCCAAGGCCTAGACCTCCAAGTCTCAGCCGTGAGTCTCCTATGATAGAGGATTGAGCCCCGCTCCTTGTCGAGGTGCGGCGAAGGCCTGAGGTTGTCTTCCACCTCCATCTCCGGCCACCTGGCCGTGAGGTTTCATCTCAGGTATACACCATGAGGTTTGCACTTTTCCTTACTTTTTATTGCATTTTCTTAGTTAGCTTACCCTTAGGAATCGAATCCCCCTACCCGCCTCGCATCTCGCTCATCATATCACTAGATCACATCCTTCGCCGGAGTGGCTCCGACCAACTTCGACTTCGCTGACACCCACACCCCATTTGCTTCGCAAAATGTCGAGGCATTTTGCCCTCGACGGTGTCACTTTGTTTGTGCAGGTTTTGGAGCCCATCGCACGCCTGGGGCGATTTTGGGAGTTCGCTGGAGGCATTTGGAGGTGCTCCGCTCCTCCACCTCCGCCGACGCACTCCGGTGGTCTCCGCCACCTTTTGACATCCCATGCATATAGAGGATCCCCCCAGGAGTCGTCGCGGCCATTGTGTGTGCCTCACGATCGACGGAGGTCGAAGATTGAGCCAGGAGAACGTCGGGTCACTGGTGTTCCTTCCCAGTTCTTCCCAAACCCCCCTCGCCATTGGATCTGGACGCGTTCTTCCAGGTGCACAGATAGCGTTGGATCGGCTCTTGCGTCAGCCGTCATATTGTTAGGAGAACATCTAATCTCGGCCGTTCATGGGCGAAAGGTCATCGCGCGCTCGGGGCGCGACACGTGTTTAAGTGTTAGCATCTTCACCGTCCGCCCGCGCAAAGAAGGGGGTATTTTGCTACTTTCACCCCTTCGTTTTTTGTATTTTAATATTAGTGTGCAAACTTTCCTCGGCTATGCATTAATTTCTATAAATTTTGCTTGAAGGCCCAAACCTTTAGACATATTACATTGTGGTCCCAGCCTGGTCACGTGCTGCACGCACGCGACTCGGCAATTTTGCAAGGGGGCCCCAGGGACTTATCTTATTTCTGTTTAGAACTTAAACTTTTATTAGCAGTTATAATGTTCTGGATTTTTTGCATATAAGCCCCTCGTAGTTTTGTAATATTGCATTTCCGTCCTCCCCAAGCACGTGCGTAGCGCGTGCGTGGGTGGGTTTTTGCAGAAAGGCCCTTGTGTGTTTGTTTATTGTTTATTGACCCTTAAATATTTTCAATACAGTATATATTTTGTGTGGAAATTGCGTCGAGGCCCCTGGATTTCTGCCTAATTACATAAATACCCCTGTATGTACGTAGTTTCTTTATATTTCTAGCATTTATTTCATGCTTCTCTAAATTGCTAAAAAATTCACAAAAATTTCCGTAGACTCATGTTGCATTGTAATATTATGTCATATTTTTGTTTTGAATTTTTATTGCATTTTTAGTATTTATTAAAAATTAAAACATGCAGTTTCAGTACTGTTTACATTAGAAAATCCATAAAAACTAGTAAATCTTTTTGAAAAATTCCAAAAAATTATATTTTGCGTGTCTTATCATAATTCAGGTTCAGACCAAAAATCATTAAAAATTTCAAAACAAAAACCTTAAAAATTAGAAAACTTCAAAAATCTTCCTAAAAATCTAAAAAATTCAAGAAAAATCTTAAAAATACAATTTCATTTTCTGAATTTTCTCTGATTTATTCTCTTTTATTTAAAATTAATTAGAGGATTTTTGGACTCCAAATTCTATTTTTCATCATCATTTCAATTTCGACCAGTAGTTTATTTCACTATTTTCTTGTATTTGGACTTTTAAAAATACCAAAAACTTTCACAAAAATTCCCAAAAATTACAAAAACATCATAAAATTATAAAAAGACCAAAAACATTTTATTTATGGAATTTTACTTATTTTTATAAATACCCTATCCTTCTCTCTCTTATATTGTATATATATTCTATTATTGAAAAAAAAGAAAATATAAAAATATAAAATACAAAAAATATTAAATCAGAAAATTAAAAATCAAAATACAAAAATATAAAATTAAAAATAAAATAAAAAAATATAAAATTAAAACCCACAAAAAATTTGCATATTTGTAGAAATTTGATCACATCTCACATTTTGCACAATTTTACTTGATCTATCCTGCTTGCTCCCTGAGTTCGACACTCTACATACTTGCACTATACATATTTTTGTAGAGTTAATAATAAATTTGACTCCACATTTGTTTCTCATTGCTTGATTTATATTGTGGGTTCATTGTTGACTGATTAGGGTTTCTTGCGGGTCGCCAAAACGACTCTGTCTCCGCCTTGTGTGAAGACATCTTTAGACCTGTGAAAAACCCTAGTTATCAGTGGTCGAGGGGGAACAGGGCGGAGTCAAACTCGAGTTCGGAGAGCAGATCTCGGCTCTCGCTAACCAATCTAGATGAACGGACCGAAGTGCTCAAAAGCGGTGCAGCCAGAGGCTACCTAAGGGACCTCTGACCCATCATCTTGATGTGGTGAGTGAAGGCGCATGAAATCGGGAAATCACACAAGATCGGGCAAGCAAACCCCCAATTCACCTACTCACACAGAGCTGATGACCGTAAAGGTTCAGTCTTTTATCTTGTCGATTTTACTAGGTGATAAAATAGTCTTTCAGAGCGATTAAGCGAGCTGTTGGGAATCCAACACTCCCAGGAGACTGTCTCGATCCCAAGGCTAGATCTTTCCCAGCCAGTACAAGTCACGGACCGTTTACCGGCTACCCGATCAACTCGCTTTGTTAAGGATATCGTGGCCCGCTTTACCGGAGACCGGAGCGATCCTCACTAGAGAACAACTAACCCGAAACCAGTAGTCTAAAAAGAGGTTGGATGTGGCTCTAGTCTAGTGTGCAGGTCACTCTCTCACTCATCCAAACCATACAATGAGGGGATTACTCTCCCAAGACAAATTTTTAGGGGAGATGTCTTTTAAGGTCAAGTGTGCTTAAGTAGTCCCAATTTTATAGTTTTTTTCTTTTTAGGTATTTTTTAAAGCAAACAACGCCTAACAAATTTTTCAGTTCTCCTAGTTATTTTAAGTCCGAAAATAGGGGGAGAAGGCAAAAAAGTCGATGCGTGATCAAACACGATGATGCATGCAGAGTAAGAAATACGTACCTGACTCTGGCTCTCTACATGCAGAGTGATCTGCACATAAATTAAAAGGTAGAAATAAACATATCTATATGATGCAAGAAGAAATCGGCCTTAGACAAATAAAATCTACACGTGAAGAACAGTAGCTAATGGGTCACAAAGAGGGTTCGGGGACCGGTCTCTGATGCCGATCGGTGTCTGCCACAACGGATCCTGCAAGCGCTGTATACGGCCTCTAGCAGCACGTAACCCCTCAGGTAACCGAGTTAACTTTTTATTTGTGATTTAATTAATAAGGTCCAATTAATGATCTATAGGAACAAATATGCAATTAGGGTTGGGCCTTAAATAATTACATCACAATCAGAGCAAAAATCCTAATAAGTTTAATGGCCAAAACCTTCGAGAATCAAAAAGAAAATAAAATGAGGTCAAAAACAAAAACTGGCAAAAATCCGTGGTGAGGTCCCCAAAGCACACCAGTGCTCGGCGAAACAGACCCCGAAACAATCACCAAGTCTGAGTCCAGAGAGTCTGTCCTGTATTATTACACTAATAATATGCATAAAATAAACCTAAGCTAAACTAAACTTCACTACGACTCCCAAACTTTTGCTCCTGCTCTCTCACGCTCTCCTATGGCTCGATGTAGAAACGAGCCGCCTCCAAGTCACATGGGTGCCTCGGCTCTCCGAAGATCGCCGCCCTCGCTCGTCGAGCCCTCGTAAGAAAAGCAGAACAGAAATTGTGTCAGTCCACATTTATTATAAAAATGGAAAACAAAAATGAAAATGAAAGGAAAATAAATGCAAAATAAAAACAAATAAAATAAAACAAAAATAAAAAAAAGAAACCAAAAAAGGAAAAATAAAAAGAAGAAAAAGAAAAAATAAAGCCGAAAAAGGGAAAACCGACTACTAAGCCGTGCTCCCCAGCAACGGCATCATTCTGATGAGCTGCCCGAGTGACTAAGGTAAAATGGTATCAATGGTCGTTGCGACCTCAACCACTCGGATCTGACTCAACAAGAAAAAGAAGACCACCAAACTAGAAAATCAATCAAGCAAGCAAGGATAGTGGTCTCGCTAATTTATTTTACCTGATATAGCTACTAGGGTCGAATACATGGAGCACGTGATGCTAACGCTACGATGTAGTCAGAAATCCAAAGAAAATAAAGAGATGGTGGTTTTTATAATTTTTATTTTTTTATGATTTTAAATATTAAGAAAAAGGATAAAAGAACTCAAATTTTCATAATCCAACAATTATTTAAAGCATAAAAACACTCAAAAAATCTAACAAAGATATTTTTGGGTTTTTAAAATATTCAAAGGTTTTTGTCGATTTTGTGGAATTTATCTGATTTTTAATAAATTTTCTAAAAATAAAATAAAGTCGGGATGAAAACCAATGTACAACTGGAACCTAAAGGCAGAATAAAATTGATTAAATCCTATAAAATTCGAGTAGCAATTTTATGTGAAACTACAAGTAAAAATCTAACTATATAAGAAAAAAACAAAATTTTATAAATTTTTATGAATTTTAATGATTTTTAGAAGATTTTTACTCTTTTATAATTATTATGGGTTTTATAAAAGGGAATGCAACAAAAATTGGATAGAAATAAAAACAACTCAAAACAAGCCAATATGAGTTTTTTCAGATTTTTTCAAGGATTTTTAATATTTTTAGTTGATTTCTAAATATAGATAGAAATAATTTTTAAGGATTTTGAATTTTTAAAAATATTAAATGAAAACAAAACAACACCAAAATTTCAGTGAAATTCCTACACCATGGCAGGAGCCATGCGTCAAAATTTCAGTAATTTTGGACAATATTAGCTTTTTATTAAATCAAGAACAAAGGGCACAATACATAGGGACCAAACTGTAATTATAGAAAAGTTTCCAGCCAAATAATAACACGTGTAAACAGTAAAGGGCTTAGATTACAAAATATCCAACTCCACACGTGGGCAGCACGTGAACCAGCCAATTAGGGGTATAAATAAAAATCCTATTTATAAAGATTCCTTCATTAACAACCATAAATTCCAGGACTGAGCATGCAAATAACCCAGAAGTCACATGATAGACCTATGCTCAAATAGAGGGACTAAAATGGAAATATGGAAAACTGCAGGGGCCAGAGTGCAATATGTCCTACTGTATACTATTATTTTACAGACTAAAATATAAATTGAAATAAACATAAGGTGGGATGAGCAAATTACCCATGCAGCACGTAAGTTGCACATGGGGTGGATAGGTGGCGTGCTCTGAGTGGGCAAAGATGGACATCTCTAGAAGCGTCAGGCAACAGATCTAATGGATGTCAGATGTCAGCTACGTGGGGGGTACGAGACCGTTAGATTTGACATCTAACGGTCCGACACCTCCAAAACAACGGGCGGACACGATGATGTCTGGCGAGGGGCGCGATCCGACGGTGGAGAGATGAACTGGAAGAACTGCATAAAAGCAAAGTTCACCGGAGCACCAAGTAAGATCGATGACTCCGATGAAAGATCAGTCGGTGCCAAAAGAAGCGTGAGGATCCTCCGCGTCGGGTGAACAGGTTGAATGGGCTCACGAACGATCAAATCTTCGGGAAGACGGCTGGGACCTGGGCGAACTCCGGTGAGGATGGTCGAAGATGGTCTGATTGGTCTCCACGTGTGTTAAATCCTGCAAAGGAGCACTCGGACTTGGAGCAATGCTCCGGTCTAGTTATTGGGCTGGGAATAAAGAGAAGCGACCTGTGGATGGAAGGGTGGTCTCCGGCGAAGCGAGGGATGAGACCTAGGGCATGATCCTGGCAATCCAAGCCAAGGTCAGGATGATCAGGTTGTGGGGGAAGGTGGAGGATGAGCGGAGGCGTCAATCGGAATGGATAGATAGTTGTGATGGGGCTCTGAGTGGTGGGTCGGAGAAGGCGGAGCGGCGGAGGTGTGCAAATGAAAGATTCGAAAAATGGAGAAGCCATGATCGATATGAAAGCTACCAGATGGTCCTAATGAAATACTAAGCTCCATGGGATGCGGACTAGAGGGTCTTTCCCTCGACTTCACTGCGGCTGGCGGAGGAGGCTCGTCGCAGCGGTGCTCCGACCACGAGACTTGAGCGTCGGCTGCAGCGCTCCTCTCCACTGACAAAGGGTATCCTCTGATTGCTGTCACCAAGGCGAAGGATCCTAGGATAGCAGAGAAGGGTGCGGCGCGAGCTAAGCTGCTAGGGAGTCGAATGAAGACTATATAGACCGTCCCAGACAGCTGGAAAGAATCGGAGCATGTGGCCAAATCGAGGACGATCCGTGACTCCTTAGGGATCCGCGAGGATCACCGATCCACTAGGAAGATGCGGGCAGAGATTCGGGTGCAAGAAGGTGTAGGATCTGGTTGGAATAATTGGGAGAATCGGATGCAAGAATCGAGTCCACGTGAGAAGAGGTCCGGGAGGGGATGTTGATCGAGGTCAAAATTCCTCCTGGACCAATCAAAAAATGGCAAGTCAAAAATAATTGTAAAATAAATTTAAAATAGAAATAGATTTTAAATTAAGGTGTTCAAAATGAAAAATATTTATTATTTTTCAAAATATTTTTCTGTGATTTTTATTTATTTTTTATGAAAAAATAATTTATGGTATATACAGTATATTATATTATATACAGGTATAAAATGCTTATATAGTTCATATAATTATTTTTATTTTCTTATTTTTGCATAAATTCCCCAATTTTATATTTTATTTATTTACAACATAATATGGGAGTATAAAATCCTTTTTGTTTTATTTCTATTATTTATTTATAAATATAGTATAAATAAGTAGATGATACATATATACATGTATTATATACAAGTTGAGAGAGAATTTTATTTTATTTTTATTTTTTCTTTTTCTAATTTTGGTTTTGATTTTAGAGATAGATATAAGGGGACAAAACATCATTTTATTTTTATTTTTGAAAGAATAAAGTATATACATAAGTGGTAAATATATACAAGGTAGAGTGGCCCTATCTCTCTCTACTTCATTAATTTGGCGATCAGGCCCATACTGAGCCCTCTCTTGGGTTCAGGTCACTTAATATTTATTCTAAATATTTCCTTCTTTTTCTTTTGTTCTTTATTCTTTTATTTTTGCACAAATACATGTTAATTATTTGATATTAACAAATACATGCTTATTGCTAATTTATTGTATTTACAACTATATACATGATGATTTGCCAAGATATTTAGCTAAAATAAAAGAATAAAGAGTGATGAATGAGGATTCATCACCCCCCTATACTTTACTTTTACTAGTCCCTTAGCAAACGCTTATTTGAAAAAGAAGTGAAAAGAGAAAGAAAAAGAAGAAGAAGGTGAATCAAGGTTGATTATTAAACTTGTCTTCATTAAATTGAAGTATGGAGCTCAGTCAGACCTTTGGATTATTAATTTGTCGGAACCTTATTTGGACTTAGGTTTAAAACTTAACAGCCTCTAAGTTCCATCAATCTATGGTCAAGACTCCTCAACAATCCAGATCAGAACAAGTCTACATACACAAACTATAATGACCATGAATCTTTTCTTGTACATTGTAAGTGATATGTAGCTCCCCACCTCAGAAATGGCAAAGTAACAACCCCCCTCAACAAGGTAACTCTAATGCCCTAGTCAGGAAATTCTTTAAACTCTTTCCTCGAGGAGCGGGGTATTCTCTTCTAAGTTCAAGTTCAACCGGCTCAAGAAGAGGAGGAAGAAGAGAATGGATCATGGCCAGTGTAGCCATGTATCCTAGGGAGCCCAACCAGTGTAGCTAAGTCTCCCTGCTGCAAGCTTCATGAGATGAGCATGGGTAACATAAGCTTTGCTTTATTTGGCTATATACACTCCGGTGGGAATTTCATTTTCTATCAGACCCACCACTTTATTTGGAGTTTTTCTTTCTTTTGCGCCTTTTTTTTCGATGTGCATATGTACAACATATCTACATGGTGCATCATATATACATAACGACTTTTTCCTCTTGAGCCAGTAGACTATCCCTCTTTTGAAGCATTATTGCAACCCATGCCTCCCGTCTTTAGACCTCAACACCGCCAGACCAAGTTGAGACGCACTTCCTTCACTAAAAGAAGACGAGAGGTTCCACCTAGAAGTACTACCGTGTGCTACCCCAAGCCAAAGGAAACTGCCTCCTCACCACCTCATCCGTAGAGAGCTATGTGTAAGGTATTGGTCCAAGTAAAGCCATTGTCTGTGAGAGTCATGTGTGCATTGTTAAGTGTTCTACTTAGGCTCATCAATATGACATGTGATCATAGCCTAGTTGACTCAAAGAATTAAGTCACCAATGGACCTAAAAAGTATCAACCCTAAGCCCTATAAGGTTCCTCTTAGAATTAAGTGGATTAAGGTCTTAACTAAGCTCCATTTTCCAATTTAATTCCAGGCTAGTTTAAATGTCAATCTATGATTAAAAAGAATGTACAATTATATACAAAAAGCTTTTTATGCGAAGTTTTTGATAATGTGCAAAATTTTTGAAAAATGTTTGAATGTATGCATGGATGTAGAAATTTTGGAAACTATTTACACACATTTACACAACGGTTTTTTGTAAACTTTTTTTTGTCAAACATTTCACAAAAATTTTGTACTATATACATAGTTTTGCTATCAAAATATTTACAAACTTGTTAGAAACAAAATAATTTTACAAACATTTATACAAAAATAGTTTTTATAAATATCTATGTATGTGCAAGAAAGAATTTTATGTACAAGAAAAAATTTTAAATTTTTACGGTTTTTAGAGAAAGGATTTTAGCCATTTTATTTATTAACACACTCACACAAAGTACGAGTTATGGCTAAAGTATATATGTAATATATACAACACCTCCCTATACTTAGCTTGAACGATGTCCTCAGAGTGAATCAAGAGCTATGAAGAAGACATAACTCGTGCTTAGTATAGGGAAGTGAAAATGAATGTTATACTACAACGACGAATCAAAGAATAGAATAAAGAGGGCTCAGTGTTTCCCCCTATACTTAGGATCATGTAATCCTAAGTATAGCAGACTGTAAATGAAGGAAAACCGAGTGATAGAATGTACAGGGTCTACCTCCCCTTTACTTAGGGTAAAATATCCCTAAGTATATGCATCAAAATAGAGGTAAAAACAATCAAAAGAATAATCAAGAGTCTTACACCCCTATACTTAGGGTAAAGTACACCCTAAGTATAGCATAATCACAAGATGCGGATGGGGTGTTAGACTAAAGAATGAGATGATATGGACATCTGGATCTATACAAGGTGAAAAACAGTGATAATCAGGCACGAGATGCAACTGATGTGAGTCAAAGACCACATCTCATGCAAAGTGAATCGGGACAACGTCAACGACTAGCGGCTCATGATCTAGATATGGTTTGAGTCGCTGACCATTGACATGAAAGGTGTACTCAGATGACATCTGAGATATGTCGATACTCCCATTGTCATGCACCTTTCAGACCAGGTATGGTCCCTTTCATTTACTCTGCAACTTCCCCGAAATTAATCAAAGCCTGGCATCAAACAACCATACTCTCTGATCTGGCTCAAACTGCTTATGGCCGATATGAGAATCATGTCATATATTTACTCGCTCCTTATATTGTAGGCTGCTCGAAAAGGTTGTTTCTCTAAGCTCTTACAAGGCTGCCAATTCAGCCTTTCTTTGATCACATATGCTCACTGGATGAATAATATATCTGTGACAACCCAAAGTGACTTGTGCCTAATCTCAACAGGTAAATGGCAGGGCTTGCCATAAACGAGACAAAAGGGAGACGTACCGAAAGGAGTCTTGAAGGAAGTCTGATATGCCCACAAGATCAAGTCCAAAAGCTGTGACCAATCCTTTCGGTCTGTGTGGACTATCTTCTACAATATCGTCTTGATCTCCCTATTCGATACTTCAGCAAGACCATTGGTCTGAGGGTGATATGGAGTGGCAACCCAATGGTCTATGCTGAACTCGCTAGCAAGGGCCTTTACCTTGTTATTGATAAAGTGAGACCCCCTGTCAGATATCAATACTCTAGGCACCCCAAACCGTGAAATGATATTCTTCCTAAAAAAATTGCAAACAGTCCTAGCATCTGCAGTTCGGGCAGGTATGCCTCAACCCAACGACTCACATAATCCACAGCCAATAGAATGTACTCGAATCCCTGACTCTTAGGGAATGGACCCATGAAATCGATGCCTCATGGGTTAAAAACCTCACAGAAGTGAATGGGCTACATCGACATCATATCATGCTGTCCACAAGTGCCCATCCTCTGACAGTCAGTACACCTCTTCATGAATTCATCAGAATCCTTGAAGAGAGTAGGACACCATAGGCCAGATTGGAGCACTTTCTGTGTTGTTCTCCTCCTAGAGTGATGTCCTCCTGCCTCAAGCTTGTGGCAGTATGTAAGGACGCTATGGTGCTCCTCCTGAGGAATGCACCGACACTCGACGCTATCCCCTCCTTCGATAAAGGATGGGATCCTCCCAATGGTAAGACTTGGCCTTCGCAAGAAGGTCTCAATTTACTGGCTGGGCTAACCTTGTGGAACATTCTTGGCAATAAGATAGTTCACAATGTCGACGTACCATGGGAGCGAGGCGATAGCAAGGATCGCCTCATCTGGGAATGTCTTAGAAATGGGATTAGTCTGCTCAGATGCCTCAAGATTCTCTAATCGGTAGAGATGATCCGCCACCACATTCTTGACTCTAGTTTATCCTTAATCTCAATATCAAACTCTTGGAGTAGAAGGATCCATCTAGTCAATCTCGCTTTGGCATCCGTCTTTGCCATGAGGTACCTGATGGTGGTATGGTCAGTAAAGATAGTCACTTTGGATCGAATGATATACGATCTAAGCTTGTCTAAGGCAAAAACTACGGCTAGCATCTCTTTCTCAGTGACGGTGTAGTTCCGTTGCGCGGCATCCAATTTACAGCTAGCATAGTGAATGGCAAAAAGCACTACATCCTCCTATGTCCTAGCACGGTTCCTACGACAAAATCAGAGGCATCCATCATGCAATCGAATGGAAGAGCCTAATCAGACGACTGAAGGACAGGAGCCTCAACAACTAGACTCTTGAGAGTCTCAAATGACGCAAGACACATATCGTCTACAATGAACTCAGTGTCTTTTGTCAGCAAATTGGTCAACGGTTGGGCAATCCTGCTGAAATCATGAATGAATCGTTGGTGGAAATGGACATGCCCCAGGAAATACCGTAGTTATCGCAAGTTGGATGGTGGATTGAGTTTCCTGATGATATCCACCTTGGCCGGATCAACCTCCATGCCCCTGTTGGAGATGATATGACCAAGCACCATCTCTTGAGTCACCATGAAGTGACTGTTCTCCCAGGATAAAACAAGATGCATCTCAATGCAGTGCTGAAGGACATGGTCTAGGCAGTCAAGATAAGCATTAAACCCATCGCTATAGACCTAAAAGTCATCCATGAAGACCTCTAAGCAGTCACCCACCATGTCCGAGAAAATAGACAACATGCACCTTTGGAATGTCACTAGGGCATTACATAGACCAAAAGGCATCCGTCTAAAAGCATAAGTCCCAAATGGACAGGTAAATATCGTCTTGTCCTAGTCTTTGGGCGCAATGGCCACCTGGTTGTAGACGGAGTACCCATCAAGAAAGCAGTAATGACTCTTCCCAACTAGCCTCTCTATAATCTGATCAATAAAAGGCAACAGGAAACGATCCTTCTTGGTGTCCTGATTCAATCGCATGTAGTCTACATAGACCCTCCAAGAAGTGGGTACTCGGGTAGATATCTCCTCTTCAAACTCGCTCACAACTGTAGTGATGCCCGCCTTCTTTGGCACCACATGTAATGGACTAACCCATTTGGAGTCGGAGATGGGGTAGATAAAATCGGCACTTCACCATTATGAGATTTCCTTCATGACAACCTCTCAAAGATTTGGGTTTAGCCGTCGTTGGAACTCACGTGATGGCTTGACGTCCTCTTTGAGATAGATATGGTGGGAGCACAGGGCCGGACTTATCCCCTGGAGATCAACTACGCTCCATCCTATCGCCTTGCAGTTCTTTTCAAGAACCTCCATTAAACGAGATTCTTGTTCTCTAGTGAAACATGCTGAGATAATGACTGGTGCATCTCATGCTCACCCGCAAGGAATCTATACTTCAGCGATTGTGGAAAAGGCTTCAGTTCTGGGCAACTAGGAGCTGGCAAATCTGGCCTCTGAAATGTCTGAGTGAAAACAACCAAATCTGCATGGGAGAACTCTCACTGATCATGAAAAACTAGTGTAGACTGCCCTACCGGTGTAGTTGTAATCTGTGTTGGCTCAGTCTCCACCTTAGTTGTTGGCTCTGTAGGAATCAGACACGGTATCAACTCATCAAATTTGGCCCAATCTATATTTGACTCTGAGGGATCTGAATCTGAATCACCAGAAATATAATCTGCCTCACTATCCTGAACACGGTCCGCAGCCTCAAATGCGTCCTCTTCCAAGAGTGTGCTCTCCAAGCTCTCCTCTGTTGGGATCTGTGAATCTGTAGTATCTGAAGGTGCGAGGAGGGCTCATGAAGCAGGATCAGACCAAGCGGATTCATCATCAGTAATCACAAAGTTGCACTCCTAGTGGACGTCTCACTCTGCCTCTGTCATCTGCTCTGAATCACTGTGCTGCTCTGAGCAAGCTGAATCTCGTGCTCTGGTTTCCTCGATCGTCTCTATTTGTATACTCTCACCCTCGATGCGAAAGTATACCTTCCCGCTATCATGGTCGGACACTGCCTTGGTCGTGGCCAAGAATGGACGTCCTAGAATGATGGGGGTATCAGCCACAGACTCAGGGATCTCCATGTCCAACACAACGAAGTCCATGGGGAATTTCAGGCCCTGAATTGTGACGACCACGTCCTTCAACAACCCCTTCAGCTTCTTGATAGATCTATCAGTAAACTGAAGGATTGTCATTCTCTATCAAAGAGTCCCAAACTCGAATTGGTCGAATAAGGCTGCCAGAAGGAAACTGATGGAAGAGTCGCTATCTAATATAGTCCTATCAAATCTTTGCTCCTAAATATCACATCTGACATAGGGAGCTCCTGCATCTGGCCTCTTGGCTGGCAAACGGTTCTCGATGGCGTAGCAGGTGGCATGAGTGAGCACATGGATCTCTGTATGATGGTTCCTCTTCTTCCTACGGATGGTGGTCATCTCTCTCAGGTTCCTCTGGAAGAGAGGAATGTGCTCAATTACCTCTTGTAGAGTCAGCTAAATCTGAAATCTATCTATCATCTGCTGGATGAACTCTACCTGTTGTGATCTTTTTGTATTTTCTTTTTTATTCCCCTTAGCCAAGCGGAGTGCTTGAGGGAAGGGGATGGCTGGATCCTACTCAGATAGAGGGCTAGGAATGGGTCCCTCTTGCTGAGAAGAAACAAAGTCCATACAAGTATCACCATAAATCACATATGGACTCGAAGATAAAGAACCCTTTCCTTTATTAATCTTTTTGGTATTTTTTATAGAGTCTCGAGGTATAGAAACTGACGAAAATACATCTGGAATAGAAGGGGTGGCCTCAGTACCACCCACGGCATCACGAACTGTGGCATCAACGCCGCACTCTAGCTCAGCATCTAAATATCTGGTGGCATCAGTACCACCCTCTACATCTAGATACGCGACAGCCTCAGTACCGTCAGCTGGATCAATATCCTTGGTGGCATCAGCACCACCGTCATCATCATTTTGAGCGACACCGGCACCGCTATCCTCCTCCTCTGGCGCTCCTGCATCCTCGTGGTCAGACGAGGCACTGCCGGCATGCATCCTACCACTCCTCAGTGTAACAAAGTCAGCATCAAATGTATATGAAGCAATATCACCCAATGAGTCACTAGGAGTGGTAACCTCTGTGAACTGTACCTGCTTAGACTTTCTCTTTAGGTTTTTCAGCTTCGGCTCGATCTGAGGGGGTATGACATCCTTGCCCTTGATGATCTCCCTCATCTCCTAGTGGAACTCATCCATCTCCTGCCTGAAAGTGGCCTACTGGTCGGAAAGAAGGTGGGCTAGATCATTGAGTGTTGGGTTCTCATGGGCGGGCCCATGAGAATGGGATGGGTTGCCTCTGTGGAAGTGAGGCTACTGGGAAGGATGAGGGGGATACTAAGAGTACTGCTAAGGCTGCTGCTGGTGCTACCTCCACGGTTGTCCCTACACGAGGACCCTGCTGGTAGTGCTACTGCTATGGCTGGTGTGGGAACTAGGGTTGCTGCTGAGACTGGATGAACTGTCCACCCTGAGTTGGAGGCTGCTGCTGGGATGAGGCACCTCCAGTCGACCACCTAAATCCAGGATAGTCTCGGTAGATCTCGGGCTGATGTCGGTCGTACCAATTCCCGTTGACTTCAATCAAGGGCTCTTACTCGAAAGGGGGTAGAGGAAGGACTACCATGGGTTGATGTTGCTGATACACCACCATCTGAGTGTTCTGAGACGGTGGTGACTGAACGTACTGGTGTTGCGGCTGCTGGAATGGCTCCGCCTAAATATGGTGGACCTGTCTGTACTGGGCGGAGGGCTGGGTCGAGCTTCTGCTGCTAGGGTCAGCCCGTGACCTAGGACGAGGCTGAGAAGCCGTCTGTGCCTCCTTGAGACATATGATATGGGTCTTCAGGTTACTCAGTGTCTGTGCCAACAGGTCGATCTGCATCATGCATGGCACTGCTTCTTCTCCAAGATCTCGATGCGGTCCAGCTTCTCGCTGATGATGCCCATATCAGCAGTCGATGACTCTGCCTATGTTGCGTTGTTGAAGAGGTGGACGGACCTGCATTGACCCGTGATATCCTCTGATAGGTCACGACCTGGGGTGGGAGCTTCCCTTGAGTGTAAAGACGGGTCTAGGACATGACGGTGTATTTCTCGGCCATCTCCTCATATATGGCCCAGACCCGATCCTCGTCCTCGGCAAAGTAGGATCCCCCACAAGAAGCGTTCACAAGCCCCTACAGCTCCGTTATCAGTCCACAAAAGAAACTCTGCACTAGGTTGGGCTTGGATGTATCATGGTGTTGACACCATTCAATGAGATCTCGGAAGCGGTCCCATGCCTCATGGAATCGCTCGTTGGGAAGCATGGAGAAGTTATTGATGAGGGCTCGAGCTGCTTTCGTCTGACCGAGTGGATAGTACTTGTTCAAGTACTTGTTCCAGAGCTGTTCCCACGAAGTGACGTATCTCCCTAAATGCTTCAGTTAGTAGGCTGCTCTGTCTAACATGGAGAATGGAAAGACCATCATCTTGATGGTATCCTCGTCTATGTATCTGTCGTGGACTATGCTGCAGATCATCTCAAACTCCATGAGATGCAGATACGGCTCCTCGATGGATAGCCCATGGAATCTGAGCAACAACTGGATCTTCTGAGGAGGGAGCTTAAAATCTCCCAGGATCGTCGGAAGTTGAATCCAACGGTGTGTAAGAGTCGCTCCAGGGTTGTGCAACTCTCTCATTTGTTTGGCTGGTCGGACTGGCATCTGTGGCTCCTATGGACGTGGTCCATCTCCTCCTCCGAGCTATGGCATCTCTCCACCATCTGGTCAGTTTGGCTCTCTGTGGTCATCTCGCATCTGGGCTATCTCTCTGTGCATATCAGCCATGAAAGTCCCCTGGTCTCTGATATGTGTCTGCATCATCTCCAAGGAAGCTAAAAAGGTGTTATTGATGGCGCCCTGATCTAGAACATATGTGGTGGTCTAGGGCTGTCCATCTGCGCGCTCCTCGCTGCTGGCCATCTCTTGGGTCTATGCAAAGGCAAAAGACTCGAACTCAGGTGCTGTCAAATGAACAAAAATCTTCTATGCTCTCTGCTCGGGCACCTCGGGACTGGAAGAAGGGTTGTCGAGGGGGAGTAGGGCAGAGTTAAACTCGAGTTCAGAGAGCGGGTCTGAGCTCTCACAAACCAACTAGATGAATGGGGCGGAGTGCTCGAGAGCGGTACAACCAAGGGCTGCCTAAGGGACCTCCGTCCCATAATCGTGATCTGGAGAGGAAGGCAGATGGGATCTGGAAACAAACAAGATCAGAAAACAAACCCTCAATTCACCTACTCAACACTAAGAACTGATGACCGTAAAGGTTCGGTCTTTTATCTTATCGATTTATTTAGGTCATAACTCAGTCTAGCAGAGCGATTAAGCGAGATGGTAGGAACCCGATGCTCTCAGGAGACCGGCCCAATCCCAAAGCTAGATCTTTCCCAGCCAGTACACATTGCGGACCGTTTATCGGCTACCCAATCAACTCGCTCTGTTAAGGATATCGTGGCCCACTTTACCGGAGACTAGAGCGGTCCTCACTGGAGAACGACTAACCCCAAGACCAGTAGTCTGATGAAAGTTCAGGTATGGCTCTAGCCTAGTGTGTGGGTCACTCTCTCGCGCATGCAAACCAAACAATGAGGGGATTGCTCTCCCAAGATAGATTTTTAAGTCAGGTGTCTTTTAGGGTCAAGCTTGTTTATCAGTCCCAATTTAATGATTATCACTTTTTTATGTATTTTTTAATGAGCAAACAAACACCTAACGAATTTTTCAACCTCCTCATTATTTAGGTCCAAAAACAAGGGGAGAAGTCAAAAAAGACGATGCGTGGTCAAACACAATGATGCATGCAAAGTTAGAGATGTGTACCCATCACCAACATTCTACATGCAGGGTGATCCACGCATAAATTAAAAGACCAGAGTAAAACTATCTATATGATGCAATAAGAAAATGGCCTTAGATGAGCAATTTCTATACGTGAAGAGTAGTAGCTAACTGGTCAAAGAGAGAGGTCGGGGTCCGGTCTCTGATGTTGTGATCGGTGTCTGCCACAATAGATCCTGCAAGCACTGTATACGACCTCTAGCGGCACATGACCTCTCAAGTGACCAAGTAAAATTTTTCTTGTGATTTAATTAATTAAGTCCAATTACGATCTATAGGTGCAGGCAAATAATTTGGGATTGGGCCTTAATTAATTACGTCACAATCAGAGAAAATCCTAAATTTAAGGGCCAATTTCTTCGAGAATCAAAATAAAAATAAAATGTGAAAATCAAGACTGGCAAAAATCGCGGTGGGGTCCCCCGAGTACACAGATGCTCGGAGAAACAGACCTCGATATAACAGAACATCCAAGTGTCCAAGGGTCCCTGTATTATTACAATAATAATCAAATGAAATGTGCTAAGAACTACTCTAATCTACTCTATAAACTATAACTGCTCCTGCTCTACTCCTACTTCCCTCTGAGTACGGGTCTCCTCCAAAGCGACCTCGGGCAGTTCCTCGCACAAAAGGAGAAACAAAAGTGGGTCAGAAAAATAGTTATATCAAATAGAGCTAGAAACAAATAAAGACAGAAAAATAAAAATGAAAAGCAAGAAAATAAAGGAAAAATGAAAATGAAAATGAAACAAAGAAGGCTGAAAACCGACTATTAAGCCATGCTCCCAGGCAACGGCCCCATTCTGATGAGTGCTTCACCAACCAGGGTTAAGTGTCAAAAATCAATCAAAGTCGTTGTGACCCCGATCATCCGAAGCGGAACTCAACGAGAAAAATACGACCACCAATGAAAACAATCGAGCACGAAAATCGAAAGAAGCGGTCTCACTATTTTTTAACATGGTATAGCCACCAGGGTCTAATACAAGGAGCACGGGCTAAGCCTACGAAGTAGTCGAGAAATCAGAGAAGAAAAGACATTTTTGGTGGTTTTTAATTTGCAATTTTTTTATTGTCTAATAAGAAAATGAATAAAAAGATAAAAGGAATCACACTGCAACAATTTTTATTAAGGCTAAAAAAGGCTCAAAATGCAAAAAATAAAAATATTTTTATATTTTAAAAATATGCAAGTGTTTTTGGGTATTTTCTGGGATTTTTAAGATTTTTATAATTTTTTTCTAAAAATGAAAGAAAGAACAAAAATCAAAACAGTGTACGGTCTGGTGAGTAGGAAACTTTAAAATATTTAAAGTGCCTAAAACTCCATGGTTGCATTTTTATGTGAAAATAAGTAAAAATATCTAACTACAGAAATTGAAAACATATTTTTTATTTTTATAGAATTTTTAATATTTTTAGAAGATTTTTGGTCATTTGTGATTTTAGGGGTTTTATAAATGCTACTGATATTAAATCAAGCCAAAAAAGTACTCATAAATTTTTGTAAAATTTTTTAGGGGTATTTTTATATTTTTTATGTATTTTATAAAATAGAATGACACTCTTTTTAGGGTTTTAGATTTTTAAAAAATACCAACTAAAATCAAATTGCATCACAAAAACTATCAAAAATATTATACAATAGCAGGAGCTACTGTTAATTTTTGGGGAATTTTTGGAGTAGATTTGATATTTATTCACTTAAAAACAAGACACACATGTCATAGGGGACTAAATGCAAATAGTTTAAGTTTCTGGACTAAAAAATAACATGCCTAAAAATTCTGAGGGTTTCACTGTAAAATTCCCACGAAATTCAAGCACATGCACAATACAGCTTTCACAGGGGCATAAGTGGCAAATTCAGACAACTTTCATTCAGATATGATCCATCAAAAACTACAGGAGGCAATATACAAAAACACCACTGTGCACGTGATCAGGCACGTGTCTCCAGACAGAGAGGACTAAAAAGAAAGAACCAGAAACCTTAGGACTAAAGTGCAAATAGTTCAAACTACAACTTTATTTTACAAACTAAAACATAAAGTATGAAAAGTGCAAGGGGAAAAGTGCAATATACCCTCGAGGCATGTGAGCAATGCGTGGGGGACACGTAGAGGCCGCTGGTGGGGGAGCGAATGTGTGGCTCTGATCCACTGCAGGTGTAAGATCTGACACCTCAGAACTGGTCGGAGACGTGGGGCACAAATGTGCCAGAGCTGAAATCCAACGGTCTGAAAAGCCTGATGTGTCGGCGGTCTAGATGCAAACTGGAGAAGTCGGGCTGATCCGACGATGCTGGAGATGCATGGATGAACATCGTCGGGTGAACTTCACCGGAGCCAAGGAGATGATCCTCAGCGTTGATGGTCGATTGGGAGGCACATGAGTGGTTGTGGAAAGCTTCTGCGTCGACTAAGCAGGCCTGACGAATCTCGTATTCATCATGCTAAAAGCCACTTATTAAAAATCCCTGCTTAAACAAACCAATAAAAATATCCTTTAATTCCCTATTTTTATCCTGTATTATATTGTATATATTTTACCATAAATTATTATTTTTAATTCTTCTTATTTTCCTTGTAATTATTTTATCCTCAAAAATCCCTAAAAAATAGGTAGAATAAGTCTATAATTCACTAGCCCTTAAAAAGATAAAAAATACGAAAAAATCTCAAAACCACAAACCTGGTATTTTTATCCCTTTAAAAATACCCCCAAAAATATGTTCTATACAAATGATCTCTTTTGGCTTTTTAACCAACATGAAAGTTGTAGATCTCGTCGAGACGAGCAACTTTCATGTTTTGACTTTTTCCAGATTCGGCCTCTAACTATTTCTTTTCTAATTTTCTTTGTAATTTATTTTGAATTATTCTGATCGGGCCACGTGGCGCTCTCTGGAGCCGCCTCGCAGCCCGCTTCTTCTCGCACCACCTGGCGCCCAATCTGGGCCATAGGATGCTCTTCTTCTCACCGCATCTGGGCCTCCATCACCGGTGCCCATCTCAACCATCAAATCAGATCCCCTGATCTGATCTCGACCACCCCTTCCTGCCTTCACATTGGCCGTCCGATCTTCTTCCTATCCCATGGTCGGGCTCGCGCCACGTCATCCCTTCATCGCAGCCTTCAGATCACCTCTCCATCTAATGCCTATCAACTTGCCACGTCGCCTATCTATCCCTCACCATTGGATTCTCCCCATCTCCTAATCCAATCCATCCGCAAGCGCTCCAACCGCAGTCATTGGATCGTTAGATCCAACGGCCCTCCATCGTCTTCTACCTCGTAACCCCCTCGCCCCCAGCTATTTCATCCAGCAGTCTCTCCGCCCCTTCCTTTTTTACCCGTCGACCAGACCACTTTCCCCTGCTCGTAACACCACCTCTACGTTGCCCTACCCTCCGCCATCCTCGCGCCTACTGCAATTCTCCTCGCCATTACTACGTCGCCCTGAAAACCTCCGTCGAAACTGCCCCCTCCATCTCATAACCTCCGACCTCCGCCTTCTATAAATCACCACTTCTGCCACCTGACAGCCTGGTCCACCAATTTGGGTTCTAGCTCAGTCTCCCCCGCCCCTCCGGTGACGGCGGAGTGGGCGGGACGTCGAGGCGAAGAAGGCTCCTACCCAGTGTTGGCTCCGTCACCGCTGAGCCCACTAGAGTGATCGACCAGGTTGGGTGAAGACCCCGAGCTCCTCGGAGTTCAGCCCAGATCAACCCTCCTCCATCATACCTCGCTCCGACGAGGTGGCTTGTTTTTCTTTAACTTCTTCTATTTATAACCCCGACTACAGACCTTCTCACCTCCATCCGACCAGCTCCTTAGCTCCAACCACCAGCATCCTCACGCACCCATCTCCTTCCTCCAGAACCCCCTTGCGCCCCAACTCCACTCCTCCATCTCCACGGCGGAGGACTCACCTGAGCCATCACCTTCTCCACCTCCGTCGGCTCCCATTTCACTTCACGCACTCCACAAATCACGTCCGCATGCTTCGGCTATCACTGACCCCTGCAGATATCTTCAATAGCCGGACCTCTCATCGGAGCACCTTCGAGCTCCTTCCTTCCGGCGAAAGCTTCATCGAGCGGCCCTTCCGATCAACCACGGAGCTTCGTCGTGCGTCCAAGACTTCCGCCGGAGCTCCAGCAAGCTCCCATGATCATCAGACAAGCAACGGGAGCCCGGCGGAGCTTAGGGCGGGTAGCCGGAGACCAACCTCCTCCGGTGGCCCGCGGTGGAGGAAGAAGTACAGTCACCGTCCGATTATCCGCATCGGACGGTCGAGACAAAGACACGGGGCGGACCCGAGCCTCATCCCCGACCTATAGGCTCGGGTCATCCGAGCCTCAACCCGATCCACAGACAACCACCACGTAGACCCGAACCCGAGCCTCCTCCCGAGCCTGGCCCCTCGCGTGCGTAGTACGTGAGGAGCTGGGTAAATTGCAGGAACGACCCAGAAGTTTCAAGTAATTGCATTTTGGTCCCCAGGCACGTACGTCACGTGCGTGCCTGGGTAAATTACAGGGAAGTCCTCGAAGGTTTTCAAAATTACAAAAAGGTCCCTGCGCGCAAATGGTGAAATTGCAACTGGGCCCAGGCGGTTTTTCATAATTGCATTTAGGTCCTTACAGGGACCTAAATGCAATATTTATCCTTTTATTTCTTTGCATTTTTATTACAATTATGCCATTGCACTGTTTTTAGCATAACTTGAGCATCGTAAGTCCAAATTGCATGATTTTAGTGTCGTTTTGATCCTTATTTTGTCCTCTACATTTTAGCATACTTATTTCTCTCATTTACCCCTGTTTCAATTTAAGTGAATTTTTCTGTGACAAATGGACCTGGCCTTCCTTGTCTTGCTTGGATTTGATGACCACTCTTTATCGTTGTGATTAAATTGACACTAACTTCATTTTATATTGTGTTGCTCATCATTTTTGGGGTATAATTGTAGTGTTCAAACTATGCATAATTTCTCTTGCATATTTGCTCATGCATCATCTTTACCTTGCCTAAAAATATCAAAAAAATGCATACAACATGGTATTGCTTTATAATTTGCATGTGGACCTGAAATTGAGATTAAATCACTCTATGCTTCATGAATCGAAATTCAATAGCTGAATTAGGCAGCCGTGTCCCTGTGTTCGACCTTGGTAGACTTGCCAAGTATAAATAGTCCACGACATTCAAAGATCGTGGTTTTTGCTGAATCGAATTTGCCTCCTATACTGCAACATAATTCCACATTATCATAGAGGCGAATTTGACGTTCATCAAATGGCGCAGTTGCTGGGGAATGGCGATTTTTAGGGCTTTAAATTATTTTTTGTGATTAATTTTTGTAAGATTAATTTTTGTGTAATTGTTTTTCTTCTGCATTTTATTTTGCATTTCTCTCTTCCTTCTACTACTAACCGCAAATTCTCTCTTCGCAGACTTCTGGGAGCTGGATTTTGATATTAAATCAAGGATCTATTATGAAGACCGAATTTTAATTTTGCGAGAGAGTTAGTATAGATTTAATTTTTTGAAATATTCTCAGGGTCCCTCTCTTTGAACCCTTGTAATAATTCAGATTGAACTTTTTCTATGGTGTGTCGGGTTTGTTTCAACCCCTTCTGTGTGGTTGGGACCCGACTTGAGTGGCGTAGGACTTAGGCACATATACACTTATTTTTCTATCATTGATTGTGCTCGTAATTCTTAGGCCACACTCTCACTAATATATGCACTATAGATCATTCAACATTAGCCAAATTCTGAAATCAATTCTTCCCGCTAATAGAGCTATCTGTTTAGGGTATTTTCCATTTGTGCATAGCATTTAGTGTAAATTTAAATTCCTTGTCTTGCATCCCGCATGAAGAACACGAGGATTCACTGTAAATCCTTCTCTTAAGCATGCATCATTGATTTACGTTGCATCGGCTTTTCCGATCCTCCTTCCTCAAAGTTTTACAACTTAGGATTTAACGGAATTAGGACTGCTCAGTAGGCGTGAATTTTTGTGCTCACATAAACTTTAGTGACAAACTCAATCTAAAATCGGGACTGCTAATCAAGGTGACTATAAACAAAATTGACCTAAAATTAACCTGTGTTTGGTGGAGAGAAACCCACTCATTGTTTGTAAGGACAAGATCGCACACCCTAGGGTAGAGCCAAAAACCGAAATACTTCGTTCAGACTACAAATTTTAAACAATTAGCCATCAGTGAGGGTCTCGGGTAGCCGTTTATGGTCTGACTTCCCTTAGTAGAGTAGGTGGTTTAGAGGACAGCATAAGGCACCGTCCTCAAGTAACATGGGTAGCCGTTTAAGCGGTCCGTACTTACACCTATACTGGATGAAAGTGGGTGCAACTAGTTGTATGAACTCGGGACAGTCTTTATGAAATATTTCGGCACCTAATAGCTCCGCTTAATTTGCAAGATTGTCTTGTCATTAAATTAAAATTGAAAAGATAAGCGGCCGAACCCTGACGTGCCTTCATCTGTGTTGAGTGGTGAACCTGAAAATTGGCTTGTGTTTTCTTTGGACTCTCTCCATCCTCCTTGTCTTAGCATCTTGTTCTTTTCACTCCTTTGCTAAGGAATCTCTTATCCTTAGCAAAAACCTCATTCAATTCCGGCACTTAACACTGAACTCTTCCTTTCTGAAGGTGAATCATAATGCCTCCAAAGAAGAACTTTGGGGATGATGAGAACGATAATGACCCTATCCCAACACTCTTGGCTAGGATAACAGCTACTGAACAAACCAATGAACTACTTAAGATGTAGTTGGCAATAATACAACAAGGCGAGGATGCTATGGAAGACACGTATCTCCTGGAATTAGATGAAGACTATAATTGGTTGAGACCTGTCCCCCCTGAGGATGCGTTCGAACACAAACCGCATTTCCTTGCACTGTTGCCAAAATTCGGAGGAAATAATCATGAAGAACCATATATCTTCCTCCGCGACTTCGAGTTAGTCTTTGCTAACCTCTGCCACCCTAGGGTTAGCCAGGACTACATAAGGTTGAGAGCTGTTCCCTTCGCCTTGACTGATAAGGCAGCTTACTGGCTGAAAAATCTAGGGGAAATAGTCACTACATGGGCCACATTCAAGACTCCGTTCTTAAAGAAATTCTACCCAGTTAGTAGAATTAATCAAATGAGGATCAAGCTCACGAGTTTCACCCAACACCCGAATGAACCATTTTATGAAACCTAGGAATGATTCACAGACTTAGTACAGAAATGCCCAGGACACAGGATAAATAAAATGATGTTGGTCCAAAGTCTTGTGAGCGGGCTGAACCCTGAGACTCTAGGGTTGGTTAGTGCATCCTGCGGAGGAAACTACATGGGGCGCCACGAGGACACCGTCTACAAGGTGTTCGAAAGACTTGCTGAATCTAGCCGTGCACAAACCACTAGCTGGGCTTACATAGCCGGCTCCAAAAAGATGGTGAATAATCTGACAACCGACCACAATGCTGATATGGGAATAATAGCTGATAAGCTAACTATGGTTACAAAAAGGTGGATGAGATCCATAAATCATCTAATATGGAGAAACTAGCTAAATTGCCTAAACAAATGGAGGAATTGGCTGACAGGATATCAAAGATTACACCCCCCGCACCCATACACCAAATTCACTACATTCAAGGTTAAGGGGTAGGGCAACATAGCCATTGGGGTGGAGACCAAGTCTTGTCCTCTCAAACTAATGAAACCTCTACTCAGACTGATTTTGAGGAACCTCCACAGGTCATGGAGATAAACGGAGTCTGGTATAATTTGGAACCGGTCAATCACTCAGGCCAAAGCTCTACTCCAAACCCTCGTCCACCGTAACCCCAGCCCACCTACCATCCTCAACCGTAGCAGAGGCAGCAATACCGTACGGGTTGTCAGAACCCACAACCTCAACCACAGCAGAACCAATGCCAAAGCCAACAAGGTCATTATCAGCGACCTCAGGCCAGGCAGGGCCAAGGATCCTCCTCTTCTGCTATCTCTCCAGAACTCCAACAAGTGCTGGATGAGCTTCATGATATGAGAGTCGACATAAATCGACTCTCTCGTTGGAGAGATGAGGTGACTGCACCCCAGACCGTGATTCCAGCTCAAGTCCAGGCTAACCCAAATAGCCTTGGACATAATCAGGTATTAATCTCTGACTATTCCGTACCTGAGCTTGAGCCCTCCTCAAATAATAACTCTTATCATATCTCTCTTAGGAGCGGAAGGATCGTAACCATGCCTGATCGAGCGAAGGAACACGAAGACATAGCCCCAGTGTCCACCAATTCACACAACCCTGGGGGAATTGACAAAGGAAGATAGGAGGAGAAAGAACAAGTCCCACCCACACCACCCGGATATAATGGAGAGTCTGAGTCTGAGTCAGACAGAGAAATGCCACCAAGACACCAGGCTCTAACCACAAAGTTCCCTGTTTTTAGTCCGAGTCAGAGTCCTATAAGAAAATTTTCATTCAATAAAAGTGATGACGTTGATCACAACAAATCTATTCCTTTCCCCCGTGCTCTTACGGCAGGAAAGAAGAAAAACAAAAAAACCAAAACAATGATGAAGAGATGGCTCGCATCTGTAAGGAAAATATTAAGGTCACTCTGTCCCTAGACGAGATGATAGAAAGAGACTCGGCTTTTCGAAAATATCTGAAGGTGAGATGCACACCAACAAGGGCCAGCAAACAAACTTCTAGCCGAACAAAGAAACACATACTCTTAGTAGCCACATCTCGTCTTATAAAAAATGAGCTGCCAAGGAAGAAAAGAGACATGGGTGCTCACTTTGTCACTAGCTACACGAAGGAAATCAAGTTTGCAAGAACATTGTTAGACAATGGATCATCCATCAATCTCATGCCCACAACCCTATATGAGCATCTAAATCTAGGTCTTCTTAAGCAATCTGTAGCCGTACTTCAATTCGCAGACACTTCAACTAAGCGACCTAGGGGCAAGATTCAAAACATTGTCATCAACATAGAGGGACAAAACTACCCAGTGGATTTTACAATTCTTGACATGGATGTCCCTAGAAATAGGAAAGATTCCCAGATGATACTAGGGTGACCCTTCCTTAGGACCGTAGGAGCTATATTTGATTACACATCCGGGAGAATCCAGTTTGGAAAAGTTGAACTTAAAATGCAGCAAACTAAGTTCCAAAGACCTGACACTGAGTCGAGCACCGAGTCTGGAAAATTAGTAGCTGAGACTGAAATTATAGAAGCAACAATTGGGCCCTGGAGACAAATCCCAACCGCTATGATAGAATCAACCTCATCTGGTGAGGAAATTGTTGATGACTTAGTCTTCCAGCTCATTCATGCATCTACCTATACTCTAGAAGACTCAGAGGCCACTCTGGACCTGTCAGTCCATTCTCCTTATGGACAATCTTTGAGTAAGGTACACAGATCGGACGCGGCGATTGCCACACCTCATTCCATCATTAGCGATCCGATCCCTGATACAACCCAGATGGTGGCCAACATTGATACACTACAAGCATCCACATCACAACAAGATACATCACTGACATGAGCAGATTTGAGAAACATCATTGACTTACCTGAACTGAAACCATTGCCCCCTACACTTACGTATGCCTTCCTTGCAGGAGAAAAGGGACAATTTCTGGTCATTATCAGCTCACATCTGACCGAAGAGAAGAAGATCCGCCTGCTTAATATTTTGGAGAAAAACCGCAAGGCTATAGGCTGGAGATTGTCTGATCTCCCAGGGATTAACCCAGCCCTGTGCTCACGCCATATTTACTTGGAAGATAATGCTAAACCCTCCCGTGAATGCCAACGTAGATTGAATCCAAACTTAAGGGAAGTGGTTAAGACTGAGATCGAAAAATGATGTAAAGCTGGGTTCATATATCCCATCTCCGACTCCAAATGGGTGTCACCTTTGCATGTAGTCCCGAAAAAGTCGGGACTTCAGATTATCAACAATGAGGAGGGAGAAGAGATTACGACACGAGTACCTAAGTTGTGGCGTGTCTGTGTGGATTACAGGCGCCTGAATGCCGCAACGAAGAAGGATCATTTTCCGCTGCCTTTTATTGATAAAATCCTGGAGAGATTGGCAAGGAGAGAATACTTCTGTATCTTAGACGGGGATTCGGACTTCTGTATCTTAGACGGGTATTCGGGCTACAATCAGGTAGCCATCGACCCCGAGGACCAGGAATAGACTACTTTTACATGTCCCTTCAAGCGAATGACTTTTGGGCTTTGCAATGCCCCCGGCACCTTTCAGCGATGCATGATTGTGATTTTTGCAGACATGGTCGGGGATTTCCTGGAAGTCTTCATGGATGACTTCTCGATCCATGGTGATTCATTCGATGATTGTCTAGCTCACCTGGATCGAGTCCTCCAAAAGTGCAGGGAAGTGAATCTGGTGCTCTCTTGGGAGAAAAGCCATTTCATGGTGAAAGAGGGCATTGTACTGGGGCATGTCATCTCCAAGAAGGGAATGGAGGTTGACCCTACCAAAGTTGATGTGATCAAAAAGCTTGAGCCACCTACAAATGTGAAACAAGTACGGTCTTTTCTAGGGCATGTCGGATTTTATAGGAGATTTATCAAAAGACTTCTCAAAAATTGCCCGACCGTTAACAGACCTTCTTGGGAAAGACACTGAATTCCTGGTAGATCATAAGTGTCTAGAAGTCTTCGAATTACTCAAGAGAAGGATCATTGAGACACCCATCCCTACAAGCTCCCAACTGGTCTCTTCCCTTCGAGATCATGACAGACGCATCCGATTTCGCTGTAGGGGCTGTATTAGGACAACGAAAAGATGGAATCACGTATGCTATTCACCATGCAAGAAAAGTTTTAGACCCTGCTCAGAAAAATTACACTGTGACCGAAAAAGAAATGCTTGTTATGGTTTTTGCCTTGGAAATATTTCGCTCAATACTTCTAGGATCTAAGGTGATAGTTTACACAGACCACACTGCCATTCGCTATTTAATGGGTAAAAAGGACGCAAAAGTACGACTTCTGAGATGGATTCTACTGCTTCAAGATTTTTGATTTGGAGATTAAGGACAAACCTGGCGTTAAGAAGGTCGTGGCTGATCATTTATCACGGATTGAACATAACAAAATTCTGGAATCTGAATCCATCCGTGAAACCTTCCCAGACGAGTCAATTTCTGCTATTGACTCACTCCTTGGTATGCAGACACGGTGAATTATCTCGTCACCAGTGAAGTTCCTCAAGGTTGGCCAAGAAACAAAATCGATCGACACAAATCTGAAGCGAGACACTATCATTGGGAAGATCCTTTCCTTTTCTTTGAAGGACCGAATTGCATATGGAGAAGATGTATTCCTCAAGAGGAATATCAAAGTATCCTCAATCTATGCCACACCTTGGAGGCGGGAGGACATCACTCTGGGAAGAGGACCGCTGAGAAGATATTGCAATGTGGATTTTATTGGCCGACCTTGTTTAAGGATGCTTACAATTTTGTGAGGTCGTGCCCCGTCTGTCAGAGAATGGGAGGAACCATTGGTTCCAAAAATGCCATGCCTATGCAACCAGTGATCATCTGTGATGTATTCGATGCATGGGGCATTGACTTTATGGGCCCATTCCTTAATAGTCAAGGATTTGAATATATTCTTCTCGCGGTAGATTATTTATCTAGATGGGTGGAGGCTATCCCTACTCGAGCTGCAGATAGCAAAACTGTTTGCAAGCTTTTGAAAGATCATATTATTTCGAGGTTTGGAATTCCAAAAGTTTTAATATCTGATGGGGGAAGCCACTTTGTCAACCGGGAGGTGAAGAAGTTGACTAAGGAATACGGCATCGAGCACCGTGTCGCTACTCCTTACCATCCACAATACAATGGCATGGCTGAGGTGTCAAACAGAGAGGCTAAAGGAATTTTACAGAAGCTCGTTCGCCCTGACAGGAAGAACTGGTCCCAACTCCTGGACCAAGTTCTATGGGCTTACCGGACGGCTTATAAGACCCCATTGGGCACCTCCCCGTTTCGAATGGTATATGGAAAGCCATGCCATTTGCCCGCAGAACTCGTGCATAAATCAGAATGGGCAATCAAAAAGATTAATGGGAACTGTCACCAAGGAAAGAAGAACCGCGAGATGGATTTGAATGAACTATCTGAAATTAGAAATCATGCGTATGAAAATAGCACCATTTACAAGGACAAGGTAAAGATATGGCATGACAAGAACATTCGAACCAAGATCTTTGTCCAAGGATAGAAAGTTCGGCTATTTAATGCAAAATTGAAAATTTTCCAAGGGAAATTGAAATCGAAATGGACGGAACCCTTCATTGTAAGAGAGGTACACAATAATGGGAGTGTTGAAATCTCAGAGACCGCAGATAGCACTCAAAAATTTATAGTCAACGGTCAGCTGCTTAAACATTTTGTCGAATCCAACGAGCAAGTAGTACAAGTTGAACAGATCTCCTTCACTCAGGGCATAGATTTTGACGAAAAATTTGATCTGCCCAGATAACACACCTCTCTGAAACCGCCACTCTCTGTATATCCATATGCCCGCTTCATTGTTTATACATCACTTCTCCTCCTTTGGTTTGTAACCCAACTATACTTGGTACGAGCTATGTCAACATTTCACTTTGTGCCATGGGGACATAGCACAAGCTAAGTATAGGGGGGTGTTTGTATATATTTTATCTACTTTATCCATAGCTTGTACTTTAATAGTTTTTATCTAACATCGGGGATGCGTACAAGTAGTGTGTATAATACATGTTTTTCAAAAAAACAAAAAAACAAAAAAATACATTAAAAAATCATCACTCATGGTCTTGCATTTCATCAAGCATTTCATGCATTCCTTGGTTGATATATTCCTGACACATTCACTATCACTCAAGGCTTGAGGATTTCTGAGGACACTTGATTTCTGAAATCTTGAGATTCTGAGTTAGCCTACCTTAGTCATTAGGGTTTTTAGAGCTTAATAATCCACACTTCCCTAGTTTGAAAGATTTGAGTGCTATATTGCACTCTTCATCTCTACCTTCAAAGAATATGATCAGCACAAATCACTTTCACAACTGCATGATTGAAGAGATGAGTTGAGATATCACTTGAGGAACTAGGACTAGAGATTTGAGTTTAGACCCGATCTGATGATATTCGAGGATGGGATAAAGTTAATGAAGGTTGCAGAAAACCTGAGTATCAGCAAAACCTAGCCAGTATGTGAACAAGTTCATATGTTATCTTTTTAATATTGACCTAAGTGACAGGGTGTGATGAAACTTAATGAAAATTGTTGATCAGTGTGCGCCAACTTTTGGTACAAGCAGTGGAGCTAGCCAACAAAAGAAAAGAAAACGAAATGTTAAAGAAAAGCTCTATCATTTAAAGTCAAATTCCAAATGAGCTTCCACCAATGGCAAGCGCTCCCAAACATTTTCAAAGTGTCCACTTGGACCAAGCGCTAATTAGGACCAAGGAGTCGGGCTGACACCACAAAAAGGGCTCTGCATCGTATGCGATACAAGTCTGGGTGTCGAAGGTATCTTAGATACTCAAAAGAGACACACCCCGGTGTACTCCCAGAAAAACAAGTGCAGACGACTCCAAATTCTCTTGACAGACACACTGATCAACAAAATAAAATCTACTTGTGTTGAGTAATAAGGCACTCGAGAGGCACCATGTTCCAATGTAAGGAAGAGAAAATTAGACACAATCATACGCCCTCCATTATCTAGCCGTCCATCTACACTTTCAAGTCTGACAAACTAATGAGATGGTTGACTGAAGCAAGAAGAGCCTTATTCCCTAGTATTGAGGATTAGGTCTAGAGGAGGATCTTTGGGACTAGAACTTTGAGTGATGCCCCGACTCGACTCTCATGAAATGTAGTACACTTAAAATCATATCCTTATGTTATATGTACAAAAAGAGAGTATGATAATTAAAGAAGTTGGATTCCTTTTGATTAAAGCTTGGTTGAGCCCAGAATTTTAGGATCACTCAAATTAAGAGTCTTCTATGAATTAAGCCTTGAAAATTCACATGCATAGTCAGGGATGTAATCAACTAAGTCATTCATTCATGCTCAGGGACGAGCATGGTCTAAGTATAGGGGTATGATGAATCTAGTATTCATCATGCTAAAATTGGTCATTTAGGCTATGTTCCCCATCATTCACCTGTAATTAATCATTAATAGAGCATTATTAGCCATCATGCATGTGTGAATAATATCTGCATTTCATCATGCATAATTGCATTTAAAATCCCCAATGTAAATTATCCCAAAAAGCCGCTAACTTCTCACATTTTTAGTTAATTCATCCTAACTCCGATTAAACCAAAACTACCTCCATTGTGTAGATATTACTAACCTTATTAAATAAAAATACAAAAAAATTATTAACCCCAATAAGTGTCAAATAATCCCAAAGTCAAATTTCACATCTGACAGACTAAAATGAGCATATCTCCCACACACAGTGTCCGATTTTGGTCTATTCACTTTAAAGTACTCCATTTTCAAATACCTTCAAAATAAGACCAATTTCATAAAATTCGGAGCTCATATGTGAAAGTTGGGTTTTGGGCCTCTTTTGCGCATTTTAACTTTTTGCTAATTTTGACCTGAGTTTTTATGTGCATAATTAACTCTTTAATTTTATTTCTTTTTCATTTGTGTTCTTTGATGAAAGTTTTATTAAGCGACTTGAAAATCCAAATCCAGATCAAAACTGAAATCAAAGAAACTGACCAAGTCCAAGCGTCCGTTGCATGTCTGTACAAAATTTGTGTTTCTTACTTTTATTTTATTTTCCCATTTTCTTATTTATTAAAAATCCAAAAAAATAGATTAGTGTGTAATTAATTTTATTATATTTTATCATATTTTTTCTATAATTTTTATCCTCTTTAAAACCACCAAAAAAATACAAACCCCCAAAACTCGGTTTTTCATACACATGGAGAACCGCCAAAAATACCACTTCACACAGGTGACCTTATTTGCTCCTGGGCCCTTCATGAAAGTTGTATATCTCGAAGAGATGAACAACTTTTGTGAAGGAAATTTTTCGATCCGAGGTCATCCTCTATCTCTTTTGCCCACTCTAAAAAGTGAAATTTTTTGATGCCACGTGGCAGCTCCAGGGCGTGCCACGTGGCATCCCGCTGTTCTCTCTCTCCAGCCGCACACGGGTCATGTGCTAGGCACGTGACCCGTCATCAACCTCCAGCCCCCGGCCATTCCACCTTCGCATCCCCTCCTCGCCTCCTCGTAACGGCCGACGCCACCACCATCTCCGACCGTTACGAGGCCACCGCCCTCGCAGCCGTTACGCCCCTGGTAACGCCTTCGCCCCAAGCTCCCTATAAAAGCTTGCTGACCCCCGCCATGAGACGCATCCGCCATTTTCTCCAAAACTTGAAGCTCTTGCACCTTGGAGATGACAGCTCCAGGCATTGCTTAGGTAGAGTCGGCGTGATCCAAGGAGCCTTGACTCCTTGTTGGCGGAAGAAGCATCCTCCGCTCGAAGTTCATGCGCCGCTGGTCATCGAGCAAGAATCGGCCAAGAACGAAGACCATCTTCCCAGGTGGTTTCCCTCGCCCTTACTCAAATCCCCTGTCCACTTCCAATGCCCGACCTCATCCCCTCACTACCGCGCACGCGCAAGCTCCATCCCCGTGGTTTTTCTCCTGTTTCTAACATTGCAGGTACACCGCCCCCGCGGCACCTCCACCTTCGACAGCCCCCTTCCGCCGCGCATCGACCTCCGCGCTCGCCTCCGCGTGAGCGATGCCTCAGCCAGCCTCCGTGCCCTCCGCCTCGCCGCCCGCTCTCTCGCGCTCCGCCCCATGCCTCGGCAGCTCCGCCGTGCCCACGCGCGTCGGCCACCCCGTTCCCATCACCGCCGACCGCCACCATCTCCGCCCCTCGCACCGTGTGTCGATCGAGGTGCGGCTTCGCCGAGATTCTTCAAGCCCCAGCAGCCCCGCTCACCCATCGTCGTCATCCTCCACACGACCCTCTCGCTCCACCTCCGGCCGTAGCCGCCCGCGCGGCGCCTTCGTCGAGCTCCTCCGCGGCCTCCAACTACCGTCGGATCGGGCTCGGCCCTTGATCCGACGACCCAAACGCCGCATGCGTCTCCCCCTTCAGCCGCCGTTGGATCGGGCATCGGCCCGTAATCCAACGGTCTCGATCACGCCACGTCAGCACCCCCCAAGCCTTGATGAGCGCAGAAATCCCGAGCGAACGAGGTAAAGGTACTAAATAGGTCGTTGCGACCTCGATTACTCAGATGCGCTTAATCAAGAAAAATCGAACCACTAAATAAATCAAAGATCAATCAAAACAAGGCAAGCGGTCCTGCTAAATGTTTAACCTGGTATAGCACCCAGGGTCGAACTCAGAGAGCACGGGTTGGCCAAAGGCCTACGAAGTAGTAAAAATGAAATAAAGTAAAAGACAAATATTTTTAGTGATTTTTAATGATTTTTATATTTTTTTTTTGGATTTTTAATATGTGAAGAAAATAAAAGAACACAAAAACAAGCACACTTTAGCAAATTATTTAATGTGTCAAAAATCAAGCAAAAATTCAAACAAAAATATTTTTATGTTTTTTAGGTTTTTTTAGTGTTTTTGGTTAATTTTTGATAATTTTCTGATGTATATTTTATTTTCTAAAAATCAAACAGTAGTAGAAATGTAAGGTACTGTCCAGCCAGGCCCAAAATCCCTAGATAAAATATCTAAGGACCTCAAAAGGGCTTGGAGGTATTTTTCCTGTATACTAGATAAAACAAGGAAAATTAGAGTACCAAAATTATTGTTTTTGGGTTTTTAGATTATTTACTATAATTTTTATGGGTTTTTAGGTGTTTTTAAGTTTTTAGGGTTTTTAATCAGTGAAAAATAACCAACATTGGCTAGAAAATCAAGAAACACAAAATAAACAGTACCTAATTTTTATAGAATTTTTGAGGGGGTTTTTATATTTTTTCGGGATTTCTAACTCTAGACAGTAGCTGAAATAAAGGTTTTTGAATTTTTAAAAATAACAAATAAACTCAAAAATGTCCTCAAAAATTCTCAAAAATTCTACAACATGGCAGGAGCCATGTGTCAAATTTTCATCGAATTTGGAGGTGATTTGATATTTTATTCAAAAATCAAAAGAGGGCACTATGCACAGGGACTGAAGTGCAAATACCCTAAGTTCTGGAGGTCCAGGTGCAAAATACCCAGCAACGCACGCGCGCGGCGCGTGCCTGGGGCACTCAGGGACCTCTTTGTAATGAAAATAAGGTCCGGGGACTACTTGGTAACACGTACCAAAAGTCCGGGGACCTCAGATGCAAATTACCCTAAAATAAGCGCACATGCGCAATTAAAACATTCACAGGGGCATAGATGCAAATACTCAAAAGTTTTCATTCATTTCTTAACATCCAGAACTACAGGGAATATATTGCAAATAACCCAAACATACACGTGACGAAGCACGTGGCTCCACACAGACAGGATCTAAAGTATGAGGTCCAATGTGCAAATAACCCAATGTAAATAAAATACGAAAAATATTTACAGGACTAACACTAAATACGTAAAAGGAAAGGGGGCCTAAGACAAATTACCCCTTATTTAACGTCGACGGGCGGATGATTGACAGTGACTGATCTGACGGTTCTGGACGACGGTGCCTTTAACCCTTCGAACGATGGCCGAATCGACGTCTGAGGGAGAGGCACGTGGCAGATCTGACGGCCACGGGTGGCCGGTGCCTCTCTCTCTGCTCTGACGGTCAAGATCAACCCTTTGGATGATCGGACGGTGACGGCGGCTCCATGGATGGATGGTCACGATGAAAACTGGCGCGCCGAGGTTGATCTGACGGTTGGCGAGGATCCTGGAAGAACAAGTCGTCGGCGACTTTCGCCGGCCTTCTGAGCACGCGGTGGTCCTCGTCTGCCGCTCCTGGAGATCGAAGAAGCTCCACAATGAGGCTCCGCGGCTGATGGCAGGCTCCGATGACCCAGCCGAGCCCTGGAGGGGTCCGGCGAGGTCGGCGGAGGAGAAGCTCCTGGCCCGAATGTCGGGAGGCCTCAGATGGCCTCCTCTGGTCCTGCAAAATAGCTCAGAAGCTTCGCGGGTCGAGGGCAAAATGCCTCGACCCGGTTAGGCGTCGTGGAGGTGGTCTGTGCGTCGGTGCGGACGAACCCCGGCGAAGTGACGGCGAGGGGATTCGAATCCCAGCTCCTGTGCGAGCTGGGTTGAACGGAGGGGCGGAGAAGGTGCGTGGAGAGCAGGCGGAGGTGAATATGGATTCCGATGATCGAGGGGATGCGTGAGGTGGTCGGAATCGACGGAACAAGGCGGCGGAGCGATTTGGAGATACTCTAAAATTAACGGAAAGGAAAAGCTACCGGAGCTACCTGGGTGGTCGAGGTGACTGTGCTGGAGCTGGAGAAGCTCCCGGTCGTGGCCTCAAGGGTCGTCTAGGCCCGAGGCTCGAGCTCCTGCTCTGGGCGGAGCACGGCGGTGCTGACTCGCCGGATCAGTGGAATTCGGCCCCTCTCCTCGCTGCGACGGCACCTGGAGCGAGCTGTCACTCACGCTCGGGCACTGGAGCTCACTGGGGGTGGAGCGGATTAGCCAAAGATGCCGATTGAAGGTGGCGGAGCTCGAGATATATATGGGTGCAGACCCGACTAGAGCTGGTCGGGTAGGGCAGCATGAAGCGCGGACCCCGATGCAATCCCCCGGGCGTTGGTCTCGGATGCAAGAAGAAGAATTAGGACCCGGGGTTTGCGCAAATGGCGGGCGGATCAGGCATGGAAAAATCGGAGAAATCGGGTCGACAGCCTGATCCGCGAGAGAAGAGGGTCCGCGGGGGGAGTTGACCGTGGACCAATGGGAAACTACCACGTATTTTATTTTTGTTTATTTATTTTAGGCTAGATAACGGTGGAATTAGCAAAAACTTAAAACACAAAATATTTTTATTTTATTTTTTTCTATTTTTTGGTGATTTTTAATTAATTTTTGGAAATAAAAATGAGGTATTTACAATATGTAGCTATATATAGGTATATGTACACTAGGTAGGTTTTTGATTTTTGATTTTTAATTATTATTTTTGTACAATTTTATTCCTATTTTATATTTTATTTATTTATAGAATAAAATGAGGAATAAAAGGGTATTTGTATTTTGTTTTTATTATTTATATACATAGGTGAAGTAAATAGTTATGTACAACTATGTATATGGCATATGTACAATATATTTTTGTTATTTTAATTTTGTTATTTTTATTTGATTTTTGTTTTGATTCTTTTTATTTTATGTATTTGCAATATATAACATAGAATATTTACAAAAAGTTTAGAAAATAATTTTATTTATTTATAAGGTTAAATAAATAAATAAGGAAGCATGGTCTATGTACATGGTGAAAGGGTATTTTTGATCTTTTTAATTTTCAAATTTTTATTTTGTTTTTAATGTTTTCTAAATATATACAAATATGTACAAGCATATTTTTGGGTGAGGAAAATATAATTTTATTTATTTATATAGATATTTACACTAGAGCCCCTATCTCCCTCTACTTTGGCTTTTATGCGGTCAGGCCCATGCTGAGCCCTCCCTTGGGTTAGGTTGCTCAATATTTATTCTAAATATTTCCCTCTTTTTTTCTTTTTAATCTTTATTCTTTTATTTTTGCACAAAAACATGCTAATTATAAGTTTTTACACAATGCATACTTTTGCTAATTATTCCTATTTAAACATATCTACATGCATTTGCATAGGTTTTTGTAGCTAAAATATAAGAATAAAGAGTGATGAATGGGTATTCATCACCCCCCTATACTATACTTTGCTAGTCCCTTAGCAAACACTTATTTTGAAAAAGAAGTGAAAAAGAAAGAAAGAAAAAGAAAAAGAGGATGCACATGGATCAAGGTTGATTATTAAACTTGCCTTCATTAAATTGAGGTATGGAGCTTAATCAGATCTTTGGATTATTAATGTGTCGGAACCTTATTTAGACTTAAGCTTAAAACCTAACAGCCTCTAAGTTCCACTACTCTATAATCAAGACTCCTCAATGCTCCAGATCAGAACAAGTCATCAACCACAAACCCTGAAGACCATGAATCTTTTCTTGTCCTGTGAATGTGAAGTCTAAGCTCTCTACCTCAGAAATGGCAACTTGACAACCCTCCCTAACAAGGTAACTCTATGACCTCAATCTGGCCACTCTTTCCTCGAGGAGCGGGGTATTCCCTTCTAAGTTCAAGTACAACCGGCTCAAGAAGAGGGGGAAGAAGAGAATGGGTCAAGGCCAGTGTAGCCAAGTACCCTTGGGAGCTTGACCAGTGTAGCCAAGTCTCCCTGCTGCAAGCTACAACAGGTGGATCATGAAACCAAGCTTTGCTTATTGCACTTATATACATACTCCGGTGGGATTATCATTTTCTCTCAGACCCACCACTTTTTTGGAGTTCTTTTTCTTTTTGCACATTTTTTTTCGAGTGCATCTATACAACATATACATGTGCAGCATATATACAAGGAGTTTTTCCTCTTGAGCCAGTAGACTATCCCTCTTTTGAAGCTTTATTGCAACCCACAACTCCCGTCGTTAGACTTCATGGCAACCAGACCAAGTTGAGACGCACTTCCTTCACTATAAGAAGAAGAGAGGTTCCGCCTAGAAGTACTACCCTCATATGCTACCCCAAGTCAAGGAAGACTGCCTCCTCACCACCTCATCCGTAGAGAGCTCGGTGCATAGTGCTGGTGTTCAAGTAAAGCCATAATCTATATGAGTCATGTGTTGTTGTTAAGTGCTCTACTTAGGCTCATTGAGATGACATGTGATCACAGCCTAGTGGACTCAAAGAATTAAGTCACCATGGACCTGAAAAGCCTTAAACCTAAGCCCTATAAGGTTCCTCTTAGAATTAGGTGGATTAAGATCTTAATCAAGCTCCATTTCTTAATTTAATTCCAGGCTAGTTTAAATGTCAACTATCATCCGGGAAAAACTATATACATATGTACACAAAGATGCTTATTTACACAATATTTTACAATCATGCAAAATTTTTGAAAAATGTTTTGAAATCATGAATGATGATGCATGAAGTGCAAGTTTTGCAAAAAGATATTTACACACATTTACACAAGATTTTTGCAAACTTTTGATTTTCAAAACATTTTGGAAAAATTTTGTACTATATACATAATTTTGATACAAAAATATTTACACAAGCTTTACACAAAAGATTTTTGAAATCATTTTTACAAAAATAATTTGTACACTAGCTATGTATGTGCAAATAAAAGAAGATTATGTACATGAAAATTTTAAATTTTTGTGGTTTTTTTAGCCATTTTTATTTATTAACACACTCACACAAAGTACGAGTTATGGCTAAAGTATATATGAAATATATATACACACCCCCCTATACTTAGCTCGAACGATGTCCTTAGAGTCAAGAGCGATGAAGAAGACATAACTCGTGCTATGTATAGGGAAGTGAAAAGAAAGGCTATACAAAAGGGAGATGAAAAGTCAAAAGGGACTCAGGTCTTCCCCCTATACTTAGGATCAAGTAATCCTAAGTATAGTAGGCTGTACACGAAGGGAAAACCGAGTGGAGAATGTACAGGGTCTACCCCCCCTATACTTAGGGTGAAGTATCCCTAAGTATAAGCAGCAAAACAGGGGTAGACAGAAACAAAAGAAATACCCGAAAGGTCTCACATCCCCCCTATACTCAGGGTAAAGTGCACCCTAAGTATAGCGTAATCACAAGATGAAGAAAGGGATGTGGGACTAAGGAATGTGGTGATATGGACATCTGGATCTATATACAATGGAAGATCAGTGAAACTCAGGCGTGAGATGCATTAGATGTGAGTCAAAGACCACATCTCACGCAAAATGAATAGGGGCAAGATCGACGACCCGCGGCTCATGATCTAGAAATGGCTTGAGCCGCTGGCCGTTCACTCGGAAGGTACTCTCAGAAGACAACTCAGATATGTCGATGCTACCGTTGTCGTGTACCTTCCTAACCAGATAAGGTCCTTTCCATTTGCTCTGTAGCTTCCCTGGAAATAATCTAAGCCTCGCATCAAACAGCCATACTCTCTGTCCAATCTCAAAATGTTTGTGGCTGATATGAGAATCATGCCACTCCTTGACTTTCTCCTTATAATGTAGGCTGCTTGAGAAAGCTGCATCTCTAAGCTCCTCCAGGGCAGCTAGCTCTGCCCTCCTCTGGTCTCCCATACCATCTGGATCCATAAGTATGTCTGTAACTGCCCAAAGTGACTTGTGTCTCAGCTCAACAGGTAAATGGCATGGCTTGCCATACACGAGGCGAAAGGGAGATGTGCCCAAAGGTGTCTTGAAAGACGTCCTATATGCCCACAAGACCGAGTCCAAAAGCTGTGACCAATCCTTTCGGTCAGGGCGGACGACTTTCTGCAGAATAGTCTTGATCTCCCTATTCGACACTTCGGCTAGACCATTCGTCTGTGGATGGTATGGTGTAGCAACACGATGATCTATGCCGAACTCGCTAGCAAGTGCCTTTACCTGGTCGTTGATGAAGTGAGATCCCCCATCAGAAATCAGAACTCGTGGAACCCCGAACCGCGTGATGATATGCTTCCTCAAAAATCTGCAAACTGTCCTCGCATCAGCGGCTCGGGCGGGGATAGCCTCCACCCAACGACTCACATAGTCTACGGCCAACAGAATGTACTCGAATCCCTGACTCTTAGGGAATGGACCCATGAAATCGATGCCCCATGCGTCAAAAACCTCACAGAAGTGAATGGGCTGCATCGGCATCATATCACGCTGTCCACAAGTGCCCATCCTCTGACAGTCAGTACACCTCTTCACGAACTCATCTGAGTCCTTGAAGAGGGTAGGCCACCACAAGCCGGATTGGAGCACTTTCTGTGCCGTTCTCCTCCCAGAATGATGTCCTCCTGCCTCAATCTTGTGGCAGTAAGTGAGGACGCTATGGTGTTCCTCCTGAGGAATACACCGACGCCAGACGCTATCCCCTCCTTCGTGGTAAAGGATGGGATCCTCCCAGTGGTAAGACTTGGCCTTCGCTAGGAAGGTCTCAAGCCTCTGCCTGGGCCAATCTTGTGGGACTTTCCCAGCAACGAGAAAGTTCACAACATCGGCGTACCATGGGAGTGAGGCGATAGCAAGGATCGCCTCATCTGGGAAGGTATCTCTAATAGGATCAATCTGCTCAGTCTCCTCAGGTTGCTCTAATCGGGAGAGATGATCAGCCACCACATTCTTGACTCCAGGCTTATCCTTAATCTCAATGTCGAACTCCTGGAGTAGAAGGATCCATCTAGTCAGTCTGGCCTTGGCATCCTTCTTTGCCATGAGGTACCTGATGGCTGTGTGATCTGTAAACAATGTCACTCTAGATCCAATGATATACGATCTGAACTTATCTAGGGAGAACACTACGGCTAGCATCTCCTTCTCTGTGACCGTGTAATTCCGCTGGGCGGAATCCAATGTGCGGCTAGCGTAGTGTATAGCAAATGGCACTCCATCCCTCCTCTGTCCCAGCACTGCCCCTACAGCAAAATCGGAGGCATCCGTCATGATCTCAAATGGGAGAGACCAATCAGGCAGCTGGAGGACAGGAGCCTCAATAACGCACTGCTGAAGAGTAGCAAACGACAAAAGACACTTGTCATCGACAAGGAACTCGGTGTCTTTCGTCAAGAGGTCGGTCAACGGTCGGGCAATCCTGCTGAAATCCTGAATGAATCTCCTATAAAATCCAACGTGCCCCAGAAATGACCGTAACTGCCTCAGATTGGACGGCGGTGCGAGTTTCCTAATGACATCAACCTTGGCCGGATCAACCTCCATGCCCCTGTTGGAGATGATGTGGCCAAGCACCGTCCCTTGAGTCACCATGAAGTGACTCTTCTCCCAGGATAGCACCAAATGATACTCAATACATCGCTGGAGTACTCGGTCTAGGCAGTCAAGACAGGAGTCAAATCCGTCGCCGTAGACCGAGAAATCGTCCATGAAGACCTCCAAACACTCCCCTACCATGTCTGAGAAGATCGACAGCATGCACCTCTGAAAAGTCGCAGGGGCGTTGCATAGCCCAAATGGCATGCGTCGAAAAGCATACGTGCTGAAGGGACAGGTAAAGGTGGTCTTCTCCTGGTCCTCAGGAGCGATGACCACTTGGTTGTAGCCCGAGTACCCATCCAGGAAGCAGTAATGGCTCTTCCCTGCCAGTCTCTCAATGATCTGGTCAATAAAAGGCAGGGGGAAATGGTCCTTCTTGGTGGCTTGGTTGAGTCTCCTGTAGTCAACGCAAACCCTCCAAGAGGTGGGTACTCGTGTAGCGATCTCCTCTCCCGACTCACTGATCACAGTCGTGATTCCCGTCTTCTTAGGCACCACATGCAAGGGGCTGACCCACTTGGAGTCGGAAATGGGATAAATAAAATTTGCACTCCACCATTTCGATATTTCCTTCATCACGACCTCTCGTAGGTTGGGGTTCAGTCGCCGCTGGAACTTGATGACCAGCCTAAGTGATCGGGGTAAAAGGTCTAAAAATGGTCGTTGTGACCTCGATCAAGTAGACTAAGTCAATCAAGAAAAATCAACCACTCAAATCAGATAAAAACAAGCAAACACAAAATAAAGCGGTCTTGCTATAGGATTAACCTGGTATAGCCCCCAGGGTCGAACTCAAGGAGCACAGATTGGCCTTACAGCCTACGATGTAGTCAGAAATCCAAGAGAGTACTTTTTAGTGGTTTTTATTTGTTTTTACATTTTTTGGTTTTTTTTTTTAAATGATGAGAAAATTAAAGAAGGCACACAGATAATGAACTTCAACAATTTATTTAAAGCATTAAAAATCAAGCAAAAATTCAAAGAAAAATGTTTTTATGTGTTTTATAATTTTTTATGTTTTTGGTGAATTTTTGAGATTTTTCTGATGTTTATTTTATTTTCTAAAAATCAAACAATGCCAAAAATGAAAGGTATTGTCCAGCAAGGCTTAAGACCCAAAAATAAAATATTGTTGGATCTCAAAAAGCCCTGAAGGTAATTTTCCTATAATCTAGAAAGAATAAGGAAAATTTAGGCACCCTAATTATTGTTTTTGGATTTTTAATTTATTTATTATAATTTTTATGAGTTTTTAGGGGTTTTTGAACTTTTAAGGTTTTAAGTGATGAAAAATCACCAAAAATGGCTGGAAAATCAAACAGCAAGCAAAAAACAGTACCTAATTTTTATAGAATTTTTAAGAGGGTTTTTATATTTTTTTATGATTTTCCAAATGAAACAGTGACTAAAAAGAGTGTTTTTGAATTTTTAAAAATACTAAATGAAAATAAAAATGTCCTCAAAAATCACAGAAATTACTACACCATGGCAGGAGCCATGTGTCGAAATTTCATTAGATTTGGAGGTGTTTTGATATTTATTCAAAAATGAAGAAGAGGGTACTGTGCACAAGGACCAATGTGCAAATACCCGAAGATCTGGGGTCTCTGGTGCAAAATGCCCAGCAAGTCACGCGCGTGGCGCGTGGCTGGGGCACACAGGGACCAATTTGTAATAAAAACCAAGTCTCAGGGGCTTTTGATAACTCGTATCAAAAGCCCAGGGACATGGTTGCAAAAAGCCCACTAAATATCGCACATGCGCATAAACAACACTCACAGGGGCATAAATGCAATAACTCAAAAATATTCTTTCAATTCATAACATTCCAGATCTACAGGACTAAAAATATAAAAAGCCCAGATACACACGTGACGAAGCACGTGGTCACACACACACAGGGGCATACATGTAATTCAAAATAAGCACAAGGTCCAAACTGCAAATAACCCTACGCTAATAAAGTTTTAAAACTATTTACAGGACTGAAAAGAAAATAACAAACTACGAGGGGGCCCTAAGATATTTACCCCTTTATTTCGCCGACGGCCGGATGTGCGCCACGTGTTGATCGGACGGCTGGGATGGGCGGCGCTTCTTCTCTCTTCCTTTCTTCGGCTCGATCGACGGTGGGGAGAGGCCCACGTGGATGATCGGTCGGCTCAGGTGCGGTGGAGTCCCTCTCTCTGCTCTGATGGTCCAGATGCGTCCCTCGGATTGATCAACGGCTGCTGCTCCTCGATAAACGGACGACTGAGATGCGAACTGGAGCGGAGGGCCTGATCGGACGGTGATGGAGGTTCCTCGAAGAACAGGAGGCCGGCGAAGTTCGCCGGCCCAGTACGTGTGCTCCTGACCTCCTCAGCTGCGCCTGAAGGTCGGGGAAGGTCCGCGAAGGAGTCCCGCAGCTGGTGGTGGTCTCCGGTGACCCAACCGAGCCCTGGAGGGGCTCCGGCGAGGTCGTCGGAGTAAAGCTCCTGGCCTGGAAATGAGGGGGCCTCAGATGGCTCCCTTTGGACCTGCAAAGCAACCAGAAAGCTTCACGGGTCGAGGGCAAAGTGCCTCGACCCGGTTAGGTGGCGTGAAGGTGAAGTGTGAGTCGAAATGGCGAGCTCCGGCGAGGGTGGTCGGCGGAGGAGCTCGGTTCCCAGATCCTGTGCGATCTGGGTTGTGTGAAGGGGTGAAGAAGGTGCGGAGAGGTCTGGCGGAGATGTTGGTCGGGTCGGAATGGAAGATGGGGTATCGACGGTGGCTGGCGACGGCGGCGGAGCTACGCGAACAGTAACCTAAACATCTAGATTTATGCTAATCTACGGCCTAAAAGTTCTACCTGGGTGGTCGGAGAGACTGGGGAAGAGCAGGGGGTGCTCTTGGTCGTAGCCTCGAGGGTCGTCTCGGCCCGAGGCTCGATGCTCGACGCTGGTGGCGGAGCAGCGGCGGCGAAGATCGCCGGATCAGTGGATTCGCCTCCTCACCTCACTGCAACAAGGGCAGACGCTTGCTGTCACTCTCGCGGTGCCTATGGAGGTCACTGGGAAGAAGGAGAAGGTCCAAAGATGAGGCGCGGAGGCGGCGGAGGTCGGGATATATATGGTGACAGGTGCGATTAGGGTTGAGGGGCGACGGCTAAGGAAGGCGTGGATTTGATGGCGAAAGATCGGGCGAGGATGATGGATGATCGGCGAAGAATCCGGGCACGAGATTTGCGTGGACGACAGCCTGGAGACGCGTGGAAAAATCGGCGAAGGCGGGGTGGGCGCGCATATCCCCAAATGGAAAGAGTCCGCGGGGGAGTTGACCGGGGTCAACAATCCCCCGTGGACCAATCAGGAGCTGCCAATTATTGGGATTTTATTCGATTTTTTTGGGCTATAAAATGGCCGAATTTCCAAAAACTTAAAACATGAAAAATGTTTGTTTTAATTTTTTCTATTTTTTTGTGATTTTTAATTAATTTTTGGAAATAAAAATGAGGTATTTACATATTATAGCTATACATAGGTATATGTACAATGTATGATTTTTAATTTTGATTTTTAATTGGTTATTTTTATACAATTTGATTCCCATTTTATATTTTATTTATTTATAGGATAAAATGAGGAATAAAAGGATATTTTTATTTTATTTTTATCACTTATATACAAGGGTGAAATAAATGGTTATATACAATTATACACATGGTATTTATACAATGTATTTTTGTATTTTCAATTTTGTAATTTTTATTTGATTTTTGTTTTGTTTCTTGTTATTTTATGTATTTACAATATGTAACATAGAATATTTACAAAAATTTTAGAAAATAGTTTTATTTATTTATAGGGTTAAATAAATAAAGGGTGATGACTTATACACATGGTGAAAGGGCATCTTTTTGAACTTTTGATTTTAAAATTTTTATTTTGTTTTTAATAGTTTCTAAATATACACACAATATGTACAAACATATTTTTGGGTGAGGAAAATATAATTTTATGTATTTACAGAAGTATATACACATGAGCTCCTATCTCCCTCTACTTTGGCTTTCATGCGGTCAGGCCCATGCTGAGCCCTCCCTTGGGTTAGGTTGCTCAATATTTATTCTAAATATTTCCCTCTTTTTCTTTTTATTCTTTATTCTTTTATTTTTGCACAAAAACATGCTAATTACAGGTTTTTACACAATGCATGCTTTTGGTAATTATTTGGATTTACACATATCTACATGTATTTGCAAGGGTTTTTGTGGCTAAAATAGAAGAATAAAGAGTGATGAATGGGTATTCATCACCCCCCTATGCTTAACTTTGCTAGTCCCTTAGCAAACACTTATTTGAAAAAGAAGTGAAAAAGAAAGAAAAAGAAAAAGAAAAAGAGGATGTACATGGATCAAGGTTGACTTATTGAATTTTCCTTCATTAAATTGAAATATGGAGCTCGATCAGATCTTTGGATTATTAATGTGTCGGAACCTTATTTGGACTTAAGCTTAAAACTCAACAGCCTCCAAGTTCCACCAATCTATGGGCAAGACTCCTCAATAAACCAGATCAGAACAAGTCTACATACACAAACTCTAATGACCATGAATTTTTCCTTGCGGTGTAGGTGATATGTGGCTCCCCACCTTAGAAGTAACAAAGAAACAACCTCCCTCAACCTGGTAACTCTAATGCCTCAGTCTAGCAACTCTTTCCTCGAGAAGCGGGGTATTCCCTTCTAAGTTCAAGTGCAACCGGCTCAAGAAGAGGGGGTAGAAGTATAGAGTTTTTGGAAGCTTATCCAGTGTAGCTAAGTCTCCCGCTGCAAGCTTCATGAGATGTAACATGGATACCATAAGCTTTTGCTTTACACTCCGGTGGGGTTATTAAATTTTCAATCCGACCCACCACTTTTTTGGAGTTCTTTTTGCATTTTTGCATATTTTTTTTTTCAAGAACTTCTGTACAACATATCTACATGGTGCAGCATATAAGAAATTTCCCCTTGAGCCAGTAGACTATCCCTCTTTTGAAGCTTTATTGCAACCCACAGCTTCTGTCTTTAGCTTTCAACACTACTAGACCAAGTTGAGGTGCACTTCCTTCACTATAAGAAGAAGAGAGGTTCCGCCTAGAAGTACTACCCTCATATGCTACCCCAAGCCAAAGGAAACTGCCTCCTCACCACCTCATCCGTGGAGAGCCATGTGTAAAGTGCAGGTGCAAGTCAAGCCATTGTCTCTGAGAGTCATGCGTGTGTTGTTAAGTGCTCTACTTAGGCTCATCAAGATGACATATGCTCATAGCCTAGTGGACTCAAAGAATTAAGTCCTTATGGACCTGAAAAGTCTTAACCCTAAGTCCTACAAGGTTCCTCTTGAAGTTAAGTGGATTAAGATCTTATTCAAGCTCCATTTCTCAATTTAATTTCAGGCTTAGTTTAAATGTCAACTCTCATCCAGGAAAAACTATATACATATATGTACACAAGATGCTATTTACAAATATTTTACAATCATGCAAAATTTTTGAAAAATGTTTTGAAATTATGAATGATGCATGAGGTGCAAGTTTTGCAAAATGATATTTACAATCTTTTACACAAGATTTTTGCAAACTTTTGATTTTCAAAACATTTTGGAAAAATTGTGTACTATATACATAATTTTGATACAAAATATTTACACAAGCTTTACACAAAAGATTTTTGAAATCATTTTTACAAAAGTACTTTATACACTAGCTATGTATGTGCAAGAATAAAAGAGGTTTATGTACATGAAAAATTTTTAAATTTTTGTGATTTTTAGCCATTTTTTATTTATTAACACACTCACACAAAGTACGAGTTATGGCTAAAGTATATATGAAATATATACACACCCCCCCTATACTTAGCTCGAACGATGTCCTCAGAGTGATCAAGAGCGATGAAGAAGACATAACTCGTGCTTAGTAAAAGGGAAGTGAAAAGGAATGGCTAAGTACAAGAATGAATAAGTAAATAGAATGAGAGGAACTCGGTGGTTTCCCCCTATAATTAGGATTAACTAATCCTAAGTATAGCAAGCTGTACATGAAGGGAAAGCCGAGTGAAGAATATACAGAATCTGCCCCCCCTATACTTAGGGTAAAATATCCCTAAGTATAGGCAGCAAAAACAGGAGCAAAAAGAATAAAAAGAATACTCGCAGGTCCTACATCCCCCCTATACTTAGGGTAAAGTACACCCTAAGTATAGCATAATCACAGGATGAGAATAGGGATGTGGGACTAAAGAATAGAATGATATGGACAACTGGATCTATACAGGCGGAAGAACAGTAGAAATCAGGCGTGAGATGCAAAAAGATGTGAATCAAAAGACCACATCTCACGCAAAATGAATAGCGGCAATAATAACGTCCCGCGGCTCATGATCTAGAAATGGTTTGAGCCGCTGGCCGTTCACTCGGAAGGTACTCTCAGAAGATAACTCAGATATATCAATGCTACCGTTATCGTGTACCTTTCTGACCAAGTAAGGTCCCTTCCACTTGCTCTGTAGCTTCCCTGGAAATAATCGTAGCCTCGCATCAAACAACCATACTTTCTGTCCAATCTCAAAATGTTTGTGGCTGATATGAGAATCATGCCACTCCTTCACTTTCTCCTTATAATGTAGGCTGTTTGAGAAAGCTGTATCTCTAAGCTCTTCCAAGGCGGCTAACTCTGCCCTCCTCTGGTCTCTTATACCATCTGGATCCATAAGAATATCTGTGACTGCCCAAAGTGACTTGTGCCTCAGCTCAACAGGTAGATGGCATGGCTTGCCATAAACGAGGCGAAAGGGAGATGTACCCAATGGAGTCTTGAAAGATGTCCGATATGCCCACAAGACCAAGTCCAAAAGCTGTGACCAATTCTTTCGGTCAGGGCGGACAACTTTCTGCAAAATATTCTTGATCTCCCTGTTCGACACCTCAGCTAGACCATTCGTCTGTGGGTGGTAAGGTGTGGCAACACGATGGTCTATACTGAACTCGTTAGCAAGGGCCTTCACCTGGTCGTTGATGAAATGAGACCCCCCATCAGAAATCAGAACTCGTGGAACCCCGAACCGCATGATGATGTGCTTCTTCAAAAATCTGCAAACTGTCTTCGCATCTGCGGCTCGGGCGGGGATAGCCTCAACCCAACGACTAACATAATCTACGGCCAACAGAATGTACTCAAATCCCTGACTCTTAGGGAATGGACCCATGAAATCGATGCCCCATGCGTCAAAAACCTCACAGAAGTGAATGGGCTGCATCGGCATCATATCACGTTGTCCACAAGTGCCCATCCTCTGACAGTCAGTACACCTCTTCACGAACTCATCAGAGTCCTTGAAGAGTGTAGGCCACCACAAGCCGGATTGGAGCACTTTCTGTGCCGTTCTTCTCCCAGAATGATGTCCTCCTGCCTCAAGCTTGTGGCAGTAAGTGAGGACACTATGATGCTCCTCCTGAGGAATACACCGACGCCAGATGCTATCCCCTCCTTCGTGGTAAAGGATGGGATCCTCCCAGTGGTAGGACTTGGTCTTCGCAAGGAAGGTCTCAAGCCTCTGCCTGGGCCAATCTTGTGGGACTTTTCCAGCAACGAGAAAGTTCACAATATCGGCATACCACGGGAGTGAGGCGATAGCAAGGATCGCCTCATCTGGGAAGGTATCACAAATGGGATCAATCTGCTCAGAATCCTCAGGCTGCTCTAGTCGGGAAAGATGATCCGCCACCACATTCTTGACTCCAGGTTTATCCTTGATCTCAATGTCGAACTCCTGGAGTAGAAGGATCCATCTAGTAAGTCTGGCCTTGGCATCCTTCTTTGACATGAGGTACCTGATGGCGGTGTGGTCTGTATACAAAGTCACTCTAGATCCAATGATATACGATCTGAACTTATCTAGGGCAAACACTACTGCTAGCATCTCCTTCTCTGTGACGGTATAATTCCGCTGGGCGGAATCCAATGTGCGGCTAGCATAGTGTATGGCAAACGGAACTCCATCCCTCCTCTGTCCTAGCACGGCCCCTACGGCAAAATCAGAGGCGTCCGTCATGATCTCGAATGGGAGAGACCAATCGGGTGGCTGAAGGACAGGAGCCTCAATAACACACTGCTGGAGAGTCTCAAAGGACGAAAGACACTTGTCATCGACAAGGAACTCGGTGTCTTTCGTCAAGAGGTCAGTCAACGGTCGGGCAATCTTGCTGAAATCATGAATGAATCTCCTATAAAAACCAACGTGCCCCAGAAATGACCGTAACTGCTTCAAATTAGACGGCGGGGTGAGTTTTTTAATGACATCAACCTTGGCCGGATCAACCTCCATGCCTCTGTTGGAGATGATGTGGCCAAGCACCGTCCCTTGAGTCACCATGAAGTGACTCTTCTCCCAAGACAGAACCAAGCGGGTAGCAATACATCGCTGGAGCACTCGGTCTAGGCAGTCAAGACAGGAATCGAATCTGTCGCCGTAAACCGAGAAGTCGTCCATGAAGACCTCCAAACACTCCCCTACCAAGTCCGAAAAGATCGACAGCATGCATCTCTGAAAAGTCGCAGGGGCGTTGCATAGCCCAAATGGCATGCGTCGAAAGGCGTAAGTACCGAAGGGACAGGTAAAGGTGGTCTTCTCCTGATCCTCAGGAGCGATGGCTACTTGATTGTAGCCTGAGTACCCATCCAGGAAGCAATAATGGCTCTTCCCTGCCAGTCTCTCTATGATCTGATCAATAAAAGGCAGGGGAAAATGGTCCTTCTTGGTGGCCTGGTTGAGTCTCCTGTAGTCAACGCAGACCCGCCAAGAGGTGGGTACTCGTGTAGCAATCTCCTCTCCAGACTCACTGATCACAGTCGTGATGCCCGTCTTCTTGGGCACCACATGCAAGGGGCTAACCCACTTGGAGTCGGAAATGGGATAAATAAAATCTGCACTCCACCATTTTGATATTTCCTTCATGACAACCTCTCTTAGGTTGGGGTTCAGTCGCCGCTGGAACTCACGCGACGGCTTCGCTCCTTCCTCGAGATAGATATGGTGGGAACACAACGAGGGACTAATCCCATGGAGATCTGCTACGCTCCATCCAATTGCCTTGCGGTTCTTTTCAAGAACCTCCATCAGACGGGATTCTTGTTCTCCAGTCAGATCGGCAGAGATGATGACTGGGTACATCTCAGACTCTCCCGCAAGGAATCTATACTTCAGCGAAGTAGGGAGCGGCTTTAGCTCTGGACAGCTGGGTGCTGGCAAATCTGGCTTCTGAAGAAGATGTGTGTATGCGGACAATTCTGCCAAATCTACCTGGGAAAATGATAACGAACTCTCACAAACTGGATCTGGAGACGGCGGGTCCTCTGCATTGTCTCTGATCTGTTCTGCCTCTACCTCCTCCTCATCTATAGGCTCAGGTGGATCCAGATCTGGCATCTGATCATCACAATCTGCCCAATCAGATTCTGAATCCGAGGGATCTGTATCAACTGCGGTGGCATCAGTACCACCGTAGAGCAGGGTGGCTTCAGTACCACCATCACTGAAAATCGTGTCGCGATCAAGGTCCGACTCTGCTGACTCAATAGTATCCTGAACCAGGGTTGTGCTCTCCAGACTATCCTCTGCTATCATCTCTGCATCAGCTGTATCTGAGTATGAGAGGATGGTCTGTGCTGCAGGATCTGCCCAAATTGCCTCATCATCTGTGATCACAAAATCACAGTCCTGGTGGATGTCTGGCTCTGCGTCTGTCAGCTGCTCTGAATCTGTACTGCCATGTGAGCGGGATCTATCTCTGGTTCTGTGGTCCTTAACCGTCTCTATTTGTATACTCTCGCCCTGGACGCGAAAGAATACCTTCCCATTGTCATGGTCAGTCACTGCCTTGGCTGTGGCCAAGAACGGGCGACCGAGGATGATGGGGGAATCGGTCAACGAGTCAGGGGTCTCCATGTCCAGCACTACGAAGTCCACGGGGAATTGTAAACCCTGAATCGTGACGACAACGTCTCGCAACAACCCCTTTGGCCTCTTGACAGACCGATCAGCAAACTGAAGGTATGTCCTGCTCTGTCTAAGAGTGCCCAACTCTAAGTGGTCGAGAAGGGCTGCCGGAAGAAGGTTGATCGACGATCCGCTATCTAAGAGAGTACGGTCGAACCTCTGCTCACTAATCTGACATCTGACATACGGGGCCCCTAAATCTGGCCTCTTAGTCGGCAGATGGTTCTGGATCGCGTAACACGTGGCTTTTGTTAGCACATGAATTTCTGCGGTCTTGTTCCTCTTCTTCCTCCTGACTGTGGTCCTATCTCTTAGGGATCGCTGAAGAAGAGGAATGTGCTGCAAAGCCTCATTGAGGGTCAGCTGGATGTGAAATCGGTCTATCATGCCCTGGCTGAACTCCTCCTGCTCTCTCTTTTTTGGATCTTTTTCTTTCTTCTTCCCCTTCCCCAACTCAAGGGCTCTAGGAAAGGGGATCACAGGGTCCTTCTCAGATGAAGGACTAGGAATAGGCCTAGACGGTTCGATGACCGGATCCTCACAAACATCATTCACCACAGTGGGATCAGAAGAAACTAAACCTTTTCCTTTATTCAAATTAGGGTTCTGAGATACATTCATACGAGGAAAGACAACATTTCTATCAGAATAGATGTTTGTGGCCTCAGTACCACCTCTAGCTGGCTCTACATCTAGACGTCTTGCGGCCTCAGTACCGCAGGCTGGCTCGGCTCTGCTGGTGGCGTCAGTACCACCTCCTCGATGTGGTGAAACGGCGGCCTCAGTACCGCCGGTGGAATCAGCATCTCGGGTGGCGTCAGTACCACCGTCATCATGATGTGCGGCTTCAGTACCGCTCTCCTCTTCCTTATCTGGCGCTCTAGATGGATCCTCGTGTTGTCGCTCAGATGAGGCGCCGCCTGCTGGTCTTCTACCGCTCCTGCTCAGATTTCCTCTTCAAGCTATTCGGATTCGGCTCGATCTGTGCAGGGATGGCGGCCTTCCCTCTCATCAGGTCCCGCATCTCCTGGCGGAACTCGTCCATCTCCCGTCTAAATGTAGCCTGCTGCTCTGTAAAGAGACGGGCTAGATCATCCATGGCGGGGCTCTCATGGGAGCCCGACGGGTTGCCTCTCTGATAATGAGGCAGCTGGACCTGATGCTGCTGTGGCTGAGAGGGGTAAGAGGAAGGATGCTGCTGCTGGTGAGCCTGCTGCTCACGTCTCCAATTCTGTCCCTGCTGCTGGTAGGGACGAGGTACGAAGGATGACGGCTGGTGTGGTTGGTATGCTGGGGGCTGCTGGTGATCTCTCTGCTGGGAGTACTGCCCTCCCTGACCCGCTGGCTGTTGTTGGGACTGGTTACCCCCATTCCCCCACCTGAATCCGGGATGGTCTCGTCGGATTCCAGGTTGAGGACGGTCATACCAAATCCCGTTGACATCCATCAACGGCTCAGCATCGAAGGGGTCTGGCGGCAGTGCAGCCAGAGGCTGATCCGGCTGATATACCACCATCTGTAAGTCTGGAGATGGTGGTGACTGGTAAGAGGGCTGCTGCTGGTGGTACGGCTCCGCCTGTACAAGGTGAACTTGTCTAGGCTGCTGCAAGGAGCTGGAGCGCTGGGACGAGCTGCGGCTGCCGCCGGAATCGCCTCGCGACAGAAGACGGGGCTGAGGAGCCGTCTGTGCCTCCTGAAGACACAAGAGCTGGGTCTTCATGTCGCTCAGAGTTTGTGTCATTTGCTCCATCTGAGTTATGCCCTGGCACTGCTTCTTCTCTATTATTTCCATGCGGTCCAACTTCTCGCTGATAATCCCCATGTCCGCAGCGGCCGACTCTGCCTGTGCGGCTGCAACTGTGGACGAACTGGATGGACCTGCATCAACCCGTGCTATCCGCTGATACTGCACGGGTCCTGGCGGCTGCTGAGATCTCTGTGTGTACAACCGAGTCTGGGACATCACCATGTAATTTTCTGCCATCTCCTCGTAGATGGCCCAGACTTGGTTGTGGTCCTTGGCAAAGTAGGACCCGCCGCAAGAAGCATTCACCAGACCCTGAAGCTCTGGCGTCATCCCACTAAAGAAGCTTTGAACTAGGTTCGGCTTCGAAATGTCGTGGTGTGGGCATCTATCCAGAAGCTCTCTGAACCTCTCCCATGCCTCGTGAAACTGCTCGTTAGGGAGCATGGAGAAGTTGTTGATCAGGGCCCTCGCTGCATTCGTCCGCCCGAGTGGATAGTACTTGTTCAAGTACTCGGTGCGGAGCTGCTCCCAGGTGTAAACAAACTTCCCTAAATGTTTCAGCCAGGCGGCTGCTCTATCTGCCAGTGAAAAAGGGAAGGCCATCATCCGAATCGTATCTTGGTCCACATGACGGTCGTGGACAGTGCTGCAGATCATCAAAAACTCCTGGAGATGGAGATGGGGCTCCTTAGTGGCAAGCCCGTGAAAATGAGGAAGCATCTGCAGGGTGTTCGGAGGGAACTTGAAATCCCCCACGATAGCAGGTACCACCACCCAATGGTGCATCAGTGTAGATCCGGGGTTGTGTAACTCCCGCATCGTTCTCGGTGGTCCTGCTCCGGCCGCGGCTGCTGCTGCGGCAGCTGCTGCTGCTGCCTCTGCATCAGCGTCAGGAATGTCCTCAGGCTCGCTCGGCTCGTCTCGCTCTCTTCGGAGTCGCTCCAACTCCCTTCTCATCTCAATCATGAATGCCCCCTGATCGCGTAACTGCTGCTGAACTGTCTCTAATGATGCGATCCGGGTGGAGTTGATCGCCCCCTGGTCAAATACGACATGCTGCTCTTCCTGCTGACCTCCGGGGTAATCGTCTGATCTGGCGGCCATACCGACGTCTGCAAAATCAGATGAGCCCAACTCAGGTTCTGTCAAATCAATTCGTCTTTCCTCGGGCTCATGTCTCTCAGTAGCAAAAGAAAGGGGGTCGAGGGGGAACAGGGTGGAATCGTACTCGGGCCCGGAGAGCTGGTCTTGACTCTCACGGGCCAACCTAGATGATGAAGCAGACGCGCCTGAAAGCGGTGCAGCCAGAGGCTGCCTAAGAGATCGTCTACCCATCATCTTGATCGTGGCGAGTTGGGAGGATGGGATCTGGAGAAAATATGATCGCAAAGCAAACCCCCGGTTCACCAACGCAACACAATCTGAAGACCGTGAAAACTCGGTCAATTTATCTTGTCAATTTTATTTGGTGAACACACAAAATATCAGAGCGCTTACGTGACCTGTTAGGATACCCGATGCTACTCCAACCGACTGGCCCGCACGGAAGAGTCGGTAGTCAGCTAGAAATAACACCGGAGGGTTCTACCTAGGGTGCGGGTCACTCTCTCGCGCATCCAAACCATACAAGGAGGGGGTTGCTCTCCCCAAGACAAATTTTTAATGTGAGTGTCTTTTAGGGTCAATAATGTTATCCAGTCCCAATTTTTTTTGTTTTTCTTTTTAATTTTTTTAAAATAAATACAAGCGGCCTAACGGTTTTTCCGATTCTCCTGATGATTAAGCCAAAAACAGAGGGAGAAGACGAAAAAGCCGATGCGCGAAGAAATCAATGATGCATGCAGAGAAAGAAATGCGTACCTTGTCTCCAGCACTCTACATGCAAGTGATCCGCGCAGAATTTAAAGATAGAAATAAAACTACCTAAATGGTGCAACGGGAAAAACCGGCCTTAGACAAGCAACTTCTATTGATCGTGAAGAACAATAGTTAGCTAACCGAATCGAGTCCGGAGTCCGATCTTGGGAGTCACTCGGTGCCCGCCACAACGGGTCCTGCCAGCGCTGTATGTGACTCCTCACGGCACGTGGTCTCAAATCCAATTAACTAACTTTTTCAGTGAATTTTATTAAGGTCCAATTACGTTCTATAGGAACAAATATTCTATTAGGTGTTGGGCCTTAGAAATTTACGTCACAAGCAAGAGAAATTCCTAAATCTAGGGGCTCGAGAAAAACCGCGTAAACACCGGAAAAGGCAGCTAACTATCAAAACCGCAGAAAAAGCCGCGAAAAACCAAATGGGTCCCCCGAGCACACCGGTGCTCGGCGAAACAGACCCGCTAAGTTACAAATGTCCACAAGTCCAAGTCTAAGTTATTACAACAAATATTGTTCTCTCTCTCTCTAAAAATAGAAAATTTCTTCTCCTCTCTCTCTTCCTGCTCTTCTTCCCGTGCGGGTCCTCAAAAAGTGTACTCCAAGTTCTCCACGCAGTACCTCGCACAAAAATTAGAAAGAGAGAGTGTCAGAAAACAGTTATAATTTAGAGAGACAATATGGAAAAAAATGACTACAAAGCCGTGCTCCCCGGCAACGGCGCCATTCTGATGACCAGCCTAAGTGATCGGGGTAAAAGGTCTAAAAATGGTCGTTGTGACCTCGATCAAGTAGACTAAGTCAATCAAGAAAAATCAACCACTCAAATCAGATAAAAACAAGCAAACACAAAATAAAGCGGTCTAGCTATAGGATTAACCTGGTATAGCCCCCAGGGTCGAACTCAAGGAGCACAGATTGGCCTTACAGCCTACGATGTAGTCAGAAATCCAAGAGAGTACTTTTTAGTGGTTTTTATTTGTTTTTACATTTTTTGGTTTTTTTTTTTAAATGATGAGAAAATTAAAGAAGGCACACAGATAATGAACTTCAACAATTTATTTAAAGCATTAAAAATCAAGCAAAAATTCAAAGAAAAATGTTTTTATGTGTTTTATAATTTTTTATGTTTTTGGTGAATTTTTGAGATTTTTCTGATGTTTATTTTATTTTCTAAAAATCAAACAATGCCAAAAATGAAAGGTACTGTCCAGCAAGGCTTAAGACCCAAAAATAAAATATTGTTGGATCTCAAAAAGCCCTGAAGGTAATTTTCCTATAATCTAGAAAGAATAAGGAAAATTTAGGCACCCTAATTATTGTTTTTGGATTTTTAATTTATTTATTATAATTTTTATGAGTTTTTAGGGGTTTTTGAATTTTTAAGGTTTTTAAGTGATGAAAAATCACCAAAAATGGCTGGAAAATCAAACAGCAAGCAAAAAACAGTACCTAATTTTTATAGAATTTTTAAGAGGGTTTTTATATTTTTTTATGATTTTCCAAATGAAACAGTGACTAAAAAGAGTGTTTTTGAATTTTTAAAAATACTAAATGAAAATAAAAATGTCCTCAAAAATCACAGAAATTACTACACCATGGCAGGAGCCATGTGTCGAAATTTCATTAGATTTGGAGGTGTTTTGATATTTATTCAAAAATGAAGAAGAGGGTACTGTGCACAAGGACCAATGTGCAAATACCCGAAGATCTGGGGTCTCTGGTGCAAAATGCCCAGCAAGTCACGCGCGTGGCGCGTGGCTGGGGCACACAGGGACCAATTTGTAATAAAAACCAAGTCTCAGGGGCTTTTGATAACTCGTATCAAAAGCCCAGGGACATGGTTGCAAAAAGCCCACTAAATATCGCACATGCGCATAAACAACACTCACAGGGGCATAAATGCAATAACTCAAAAATATTCTTTCAATTCATAACATTCCAGATCTACAGGATTAAAAATATAAAAAGCCCAGATACACACGTGACGAAGCACGTGGTCACACACACACAGGGGCATACATGTAATTCAAAATAAGCACAAGGTCCAAACTGCAAATAACCCTACGCTAATAAAGTTTTAAAACTATTTACAGGACTGAAAAGAAAATAACAAACTACGAGGGGGCCCTAAGATATTTACCCCTTTATTTCGCCGACGGCCGGATGTGCGCCACGTGTTGATCGGACGGCTGGGATGGGCGGCGCTTCTTCTCTCTTCCTTTCTTCGGCTCGATCGACGGTGGGGAGAGGCCCACGTGGATGATCGGTCGGCTCAGGTGCGGTGGAGTCCCTCTCTCTGCTCTGATGGTCCAGATGCGTCCCTCGGATTGATCAACGGCTGCTGCTCCTCGATAAACGGACGGCTGAGATGCGAACTGGAGCGGAGGGCCTGATCGGACGGTGATGGAGGTTCCTCGAAGAACAGGAGGCCGGCGAAGTTCGCCGGCCCAGTACGTGCGCTCCTGACCTCCTCAGCTGCGCCTGAAGGTCGGGGAAGGTCCGCGAAGGAGTCCCGCAGCTGGTGGTGGTCTCCGGTGACCCAACCGAGCCCTGGAGGGGCTCCGGCGAGGTCGTCGGAGTAAAGCTCCTGGCCTGGAAATGAGGGGGCCTCAGATGGCTCCCTTTGGACCTGCAAAGCAACCAGAAAGCTTCGCGGGTCGAGGGCAAAGTGCCTCGACCCGGTTAGGTGGCGTGAAGGTGAAGTGTGAGTCGAAATGGCGAGCTCCGGCGAGGGTGGTCGGCGGAGGAGCTCGGTTCCCAGATCCTGTGCGATCTGGGTTGTGTGAAGGGGTGAAGAAGGTGCGGAGAGGTCTGGCGGAGATGTTGGTCGGGTCGGAATGGAAGATGGGGTATCGACGGTGGCTGGCGACGGCGGCGGAGCTACGCGAACAGTAACCTAAACATCTAGATTTATGCTAATCTACGGCCTAAAAGTTCTACCTGGGTGGTCGGAGAGACTGGGGAAGAGCAGGGGGTGCTCTTGGTCGTAGCCTCGAGGGTCGTCTCGGCCCGAGGCTCGATGCTCGACGCTGGTGGCGGAGCAGCGGCGGCGAAGATCGCCGGATCAGTGGATTCGCCTCCTCACCTCACTGCAACAAGGGCAGACGCTTGCTGTCACTCTCGCGGTGCCTATGGAGGTCACTGGGAAGAAGGAGAAGGTCCAAAGATGAGGCGCGGAGGCGGCGGAGGTCGGGATATATATGGTGACAGGTGCGATTAGGGTTGAGGGGCGACGGCTAAGGAAGGCGTGGATTTGATGGCGAAAGATCGGGCGAGGATGATGGATGATCGGCGAAGAATCCGGGCACGAGATTTGCGTGGACGACAGCCTGGAGACGCGTGGAAAAATCGGCGAAGGCGGGGTGGGCGCGCATATCCCCAAATGGAAAGAGTCCGCGGGGGAGTTGACCGGGGTCAACAATCCCCCGTGGACCAATCAGGAGCTGCCAATTATTGGGATTTTATTCGATTTTTTTGGGCTATAAAATGGCCGAATTTCCAAAAACTTAAAACATGAAAAATGTTTGTTTTAATTTTTTCTATTTTTTGTGATTTTTAATTAATTTTTGGAAATAAAAATGAGGTATTTACATATTATAGCTATACATAGGTATATGTACAATGTATGATTTTTAATTTTGATTTTTAATTGGTTATTTTTATACAATTTGATTCCCATTTTATATTTTATTTATTTATAGGATAAAATGAGGAATAAAAGGATATTTTTATTTTATTTTTATCACTTATATACAAGGGTGAAATAAATGGTTATATACAATTATACACATGGTATTTATACAATGTATTTTTGTATTTTCAATTTTGTAATTTTTATTTGATTTTTGTTTTGTTTCTTGTTATTTTATGTATTTACAATATGTAACATAGAATATTTACAAAAATTTTAGAAAATAGTTTTATTTATTTATAGGGTTAAATAAATAAAGGGTGATGACTTATACACATGGTGAAAGGGCATCTTTTTGAACTTTTGATTTTTAAATTTTTATTTTGTTTTTAATAGTTTCTAAATATACACACAATATGTACAAACATATTTTTGGGTGAGGAAAATATAATTTTATGTATTTACAGAAGTATATACACATGAGCTCCTATCTCCCTCTACTTTGGCTTTCATGCGGTCAGGCCCATGCTGAGCCCTCCCTTGGGTTAGGTTGCTCAATATTTATTCTAAATATTTCCCTCTTTTTCTTTTTACTCTTTATTCTTTTATTTTTGCACAAAAACATGCTAATTACAGGTTTTTACACAATGCATGCTTTTGGTAATTATTTGGATTTACACATATCTACATGTATTTGCAAGGGTTTTTGTAGCTAAAATAGAAGAATAAAGAGTGATGAATGGGTATTCATCAGAACTCACGCGATGGCTTCGCCCCTTCCTCGAGATAGATATGGTGGGAGCACACTGATGGACTAATCCCATGGAGATCTGCTACGCTCCATCCGATCGCCTTGCGGTTCTTTTCAAGAACCCCCATCAAACGGGATTCCTGCTCTCCAGTCAACTCGGCGGAGATGATGACTGGGTACATCTCTGGCTCGCCCGCAAGGAATCGATACTTCAGCGAAGTAGGGAGCGGTTTCAGCTCCGGAATGCTGGGTGCCGGCAAATCTGGCTGCGGAAGAAACTGAGTGAAAGCTGCAAGGTCGGCCAAATCTGCCTGGGAAAGTGAAAGCGTACTCTCGCAAACTGGATCGGGAGAAGGCGGCTCAACTGTACTGTCTCTGCTCGGCTCTGCATCTACCTCCTCCTCATCTATAGGCTCGGATGGACTCAGGTCTGGCATCTGATCATAGCAATCGGCCCAATCAGACTCTGAATCCGAGGGATCTGCCTCAGAAGCGGTGGCATCAGTACCACCGGAAAACAAGGCGGCCTCAGCACCACCATCACTAATCATCGTGCTGCGATCAAGGACCGGCTCTGCTGCCTCAATGGTATCCTGAACCAGGTCTGTGCTCTCCAGACTCTCCTCTGCTGTCGTCTCTGCATCATCTGCATCTGAATGTGAGAGGATGGTCTGTGTCTCAAGATCTGCCCAAGCTGCCTCATCATCTGTGATCACAAAATCACAGTCCTGGTGGATGTCTGGCTCTGCGTCTGTCAGCTGCTCTGAATCTGTACTCGCATCTGAGCGGGCTCTGAATCTAGCTCTGTAGTCCTTGACCGTCTCTATTTGTATACTCTCGCCCTGGACGCGAAAGTACACCTTCCCGCTATCATGATCAGTCACCGCCTTGGCTGTGGCTAAGAACGGACGACCAAGGATGATGGGGGTATCGGCCACTGACTCAGGGATCTCCATGTCCAACACTACGAAGTCCACGGGGAATTTCAGGCCCTGAATCGTGACGATAACGTCTCGTAATAACCCCTTCGACCTCTTGACAGATCGATCAGCGAACTGAAGGACTGTCCTGCTCTGTCGAAGAGTGCCCAACTCGAAGCGGTCGAGAAGGGCTGCCGGAAGAAGGTTGATCGACGATCCGCTATCTAGAAGAGTATGGTCGAACCTCTGCTCACTGATCTGGCATCTGACATACGGGGCCCCTGAATCTGGCCTCTTGGCTGGCAGTCGGTTCTGGATCGCAAAGCACGTAGCTTTTGTCAGCACATGTATCTCTGAAGTGTGGTTCCTCCTCCTCCTCCTGACTGTAGTCCTCTCTCTCAAAGATCGCTGGAGAAGGGGGATGTGATGCAAAGCCTCCTGGAGGGTCAGCTGGATGTGGAATCGATCTATCATACTCTGGCTGAATTCCTCCTGCACTGTCTTTTTTGGATCTTTTTTCTTCCCCTTCCCCATCTGAAGGGCTCTAGGGAAGGGGATCACTGGGTCCTTCTCAGATGAAGGACTAGGAAAAGGTCTAGGCGGTTCAAGGACCGGATCCACACATACATCATGCACCACAGTGGGACCAGAAGAAAGTAAACCTTTTCCTTTATTCACAACAGAGTTCTGAGATACAGGAATACGAGGAAAAACATCATCTCTATCTGTACAAACACCGGTGGCCTCAGTACCACCACGGGTTGGCTCTGCTGCTGCTGCTGGTAGACGTCGTGCGGCATCAGTACCGCGGGCTGGCTCGGCTGAACGGGTGGCATCAGTACCACCTCCTAGATCTGGTGAAGTGGCGGCCTCAGTACCGCCGGTGGGATCAGCATCCTTGGTGGCCTCAGTGCCACCGTCATCGTCAGGAGCGGCCTCAGTACCGCTCTCCTCCTCCTCCTGTGGCGCCTCGGGATGAAGCTCAGATGAGGCGCCGCCGCCTGCTGGGGTCCTACCGCTCCTAAGTGTGACAAAATCAGCATCAAATAGATCCGAAGATGTATCATCAAATGGATCACTAGGAGTGGCTAACTCAGTATGTACTACCTGCTCAGATTTCCTCTTGAGGTTGTTCGGATTCGGCTCGATCTGGGCTGGTATGGCGGCCTTCCCTCTCATCAGGTCCCGCATCTCCTGGCGGAACTCGTCCATCTCCCGTCTGAATGTGGCATGCTGGTCCGTGAGGAGGCGGGCGATGTCATCCAAAGCGGGGCTCTCATGGGAGCCCGACGGGTGGCCTCTCTGTGGGTAAGGCTGCTGGAACTGCTGTGGTGGGTAAGAGGGGTAGGATGGAGGGTGTTGCTGCTGATATCCCGGGTGAGCCTGCTGCTCACGTCTCCATGACTGTCCCTGCTGCTGATAGGGACGAGGACCGAAGGATGATGGCTGGTGCTGCTGATATGCTGGGGGCTGCTGCTGCGGCTGGTGCTGGTCTCTCTACTGGGAGTACTGCCCTCCCTGTCCTGACGGCTGCTGCTGGGGCTGGGCACCACCACTCCCCCACCTGAATCCGGGATGGTCTCGTCGGATCCCAGGCTGGGGGCGGTCATACCAAATCCCGTTGACATCCATCAACGGCTCGGCATCGAAGGGGGCTGGCGGGAGTACTGCCAGAGGCTGGTCCGGCTGGTAGACCACCATCTGCATCTCTGGAGATGGTGGGGACTGGTAGGTGGGCTACGGCTGCTAGTACGGCTCCGCCTGTACAAGATGAACCTGTCTAGGCTACACGTGAGTGCTGGAGCGCTGGGACGAGCTGCTGCTGCTGCCGGCGTCGCCTCGCGACTGAAGACGGGGCTGAGAAGCCGTCTGTGCCTCCTGGAGACACATGAGCTGTGTCTTCATGTCGCTCAGAACCTGTGCCATCTGCTCCATCTGCGTGATACTCTAGCACTGCTTCTTCTCGATCAGCTCCATGCGGTCCAGCTTCTCGCTGATAATGCCCATGTCCGCAGCTGACGACTCTGCCTGTGCTGCTGCTGCTGCGGACGAACTGGATGGACCTGCATCTACCCGTGCTATCCTCTGGTACTGCACGGGTCCTGGCTGATGTGGCTGGGTCTTCTGAGTATACAACCTGGTCTGAGACATCACCATATAGTTCTCAGCCATCTCCTCGAAGATGGCCCAGACCTGGTCGTGGTCCTTGGCGAAGTAGGACCCGCCGCAAGAAGCATTCACCAGGCCCTGTAGCTCTGGTGTCAACTCGCTGAAGAAGCTCTGCACAAGGTTCGGCTTCGTGATGTCGTGGTGCGGGCATCTGTCCAGAAGCTCTCGGAACCTCTCCCATGCCTCGTGAAACTGCTCGTTGGGGAACATGGAGAAGTTGCTGATCAGGGCCCTCGCTGCATTCGTCCGCCCGAGTGGATAGTACTTGTTCAAGTACTCGGTGCGGAGTTGCTCCCAGGTATAGACAAACCTCCCAAGATGCTTCAGCCAGGTGGCTGCTCTATCTGCCAGTGAAAACGGGAAGGCTATCATCCGGATCGTATCCTGGTCCACGTGGCGATCGTGGACAGTGCTGCAAATCATCAGGAACTCCTGGAGGTGGAGGTGGGGCTCCTCAGTGGCAAGTCCGTGGAAGCGGGGTAGCATCTGCAAGGTGTTCGGGGGGAACTTGAAGTCCCCCACGATAGCAGGTACCACCACCCAATGGTGCATCAGTGTAGATCCGGGGTTGTGCAACTCCCGCATCGGTCTAGGTGGTCCTCCTCCTCCCGCGGCTGCTACCGCTGCGGCGGCGGCGGCGGCTGCTGCTGCTGCTGCTGCGGCTCGTGCCTCTGCATCCGGTATCTCCTCGGGCTCGCTCTGCTGGTCTCTCTCTGCTCTGAGCCTCTCCATCTCTCTCCTCATCTCAATCATAAATGCTCCCTGATCGCGGAGCTGCTGCTGAACTGTCTCAAGTGATGCGATCAGGGTGGAGTTGATCACTCCCTGGTCTAAAACAAAGTGCTCTGGCTGACGGGAGTGATCGTCTGAACTGCCAGCTCCGGCCATCTCGACGTCTGCAAAATCAAACGAGCCCAACTCAGGTGCTGTCAAATGTATCAATCTCTCCTCGGGCTCGTGTCTCTCAGGAAGGTCAGAAAGGGAGTCGAGGGGGAACAGGGTGGAGTCGTACTCGGGCTCGGAGAGCGGGTCTGAGCTCTCGCGAGCCAACCTAGATGAGGAGGTAGACGCGCCCGAAAGCGGTGCAACCAGAGGCTGCCTAAGAGACCGTCTACCCATCATCTTGATCTGGCGAGTAGGGCGGATGAGATCTGGAAAAATTATGATCTGAAAACAAACCCCCGGTTCACCAACGCAACGCGAGCTGAAGACCGTGAAAGTTCGGTCAAATTATCTTGTCGATTTTATTTTGGTGAATAAACAGAATATCAGAGCGCTTACGTGACCTGTTGGGATATCCGATGCTAACCCAACCGACTGGCCCGCACGGAAGAGTCGGTAATCAGTCGGGACTAGCAACGGGGGGCTCTACCTAGGGTTCGGGTCACTCTCTCGCGCATCCAAACCAATCAATGAGGGGGTTGCTCTCCCCAAGACAAAATTTTTAGGGTAAGCAGATTTTAAGATCAATAAGATTAGCATTCCCAATTTTATGGTTTCACTTTTTTAATCTTTTTCAAAACAAACAAAAGGCCTAACGAATTTTTCGATTCTCCTGGTTATTAAGTCCAAAACAGGGGGAGAAGACGAAAAAGCCGATGCACGATAAATCAATGATGCATGCAAAGTCAGAAATGCGTACCTGTCTCCATCTCTCTACATGCAATATGATTCGCGCATAAAAGTAAAGACTGAAATAAAACTAACCTAAATGATGCAGCGGAAAAGCCGAGTCCTATACGAGCAACTTCTAGCAAAGAACCGTCTAACCGGTCACCGACCTCCAAGCCAAAGAGTCCGGTCTTGGCCCGTCCCTCCTCTGTCCGACAAATCGGGGGTAGGAGTAAGCGCTTTATAGGACGGGCTACGGCACGTAGGCTACGGAGGCAAATGAATCGGTTATTTTTATTATTGAATTTAAGTAGGTCCAATTATCGATCTATGGGAACAGATATGCAATTAGGTGTGTGGATCCTACTAGTTATGGCACATTCACCAGAAAATCCTAAATCTAGGGGCTCGAGCAAAGACCGCGAAAAACCGGAAAAGGCAGAAATAAAAGAAAAAATAAAACCGCGAAAAAGCCGCGAAAAACCGCGAAGGTCCTAAAGGGTCCCCCGAGCACACCGGTGCTCGGCGAAATAGACCCGCTACGGTCACAAGTCCAAGAGTGTGTCCAAGCAGTCCAAGTCCCTGTATTATTACAATAATAAAAATAAAATAAAAACCTAATCTAACCTCACCCACTCAACTCTCTCCCTCTCGCTCTCTCCTGCGGCTTCGTAAAGAAGGAAGCCGCCTCCAAGTTCCTCGGCTGCACCGGCTCCTCGAAAGTCGCCTCCGCGGTCCCCTTGGGCCCTCGCAAGAAAAAGAGATGAGTGGTCAGACCAGCAAAAATAATCAAATAATAAGGAAAAAGAAATGCAAATTAAAAGTGAGGGTATATGCAAAAATGTAAAATAAAATAAACACACAAAATAAAACAAAAATAAAAATAAAAAAAATAAAAAAATAAATCAAAATAAAACAAAAAGCAAATATAAACAAAAGCCGCGAAAAGCCGCGAGCTCCGAAGAGCCGCGAAAAGCCGCGAAAATAAAACGAAAAGAAAAATAAAAAGAACTACTAAGCCGTGCTCCCCGGCAACGGCGCATTCTGATGAGCGCAGAAATCCCGAGCGAACGAGGTAAAGGTACTAAATAGGTCGTTGCGACCTCGATTGCTCAGATGCGCTTAATCAAGAAAAATCGAACCACTAAATAAATCAAAGATCAATCAAAACAAGGCAAGCGGTCCTGCTAAATGTTTAACCTGGTATAGCACCCAGGGTCGAACTCGGAGAGCACGGGTTGGCCAAAGGCCTACGAAGTAGTAAAAATGAAATAAAGTAAAAGACAAATATTTTTAGTGATTTTTAATGATTTTTATATTTTTTTTTGGATTTTTAATATGTGAAGAAAATAAAAGAACACAAAAACAAGCACACTTTAGCAAATTATTTAATGTGTCAAAAATCAAGCAAAAATTCAAACAAAAATATTTTTATGTTTTTTAGGTTTTTTTAGTGTTTTTGGTTAAATTTTGATAATTTTCTGATGTATATTTTATTTTCTAAAAATCAAACAGTAGTAGAAATGTAAGGTACTGTCCAGCCAGGCCCAAAATCCCTAGATAAAATATCTAAGGACCTCAAAAGGGCCTGGAGGTATTTTCCTGTATACTAGATAAAACAAGGAAAACTTGAGTACCAAAATTATTGTTTTTGGGTTTTTATATTATTTACTATAATTTTTATGGGTTTTTAGGTGTTTTTAAGTTTTTAGGGTTTTTAATCAGTGAAAAATAACCAAAATTGGCTAGAAAATCAAGAAACACAAAATAAACAGTACCTAATTTTTATAGAATTTTTGAGGGGTTTTTATATTTGTTTTGGATTTTTAACTCTAGACAGTAGCTGAAATAAAGGTTTTTGAATTTTTAAAAATAACAAATAAACTCAAAAATGTCCTCAAAAATTCTCAAAAATTCTACAACATGGCAGGAGCCATGTGTCAAATTTTCATCGAATTTGGAGGTGATTTGATATTTTATTCAAAAATCAAAAGAGGGCACTGTGCACAGGGACTGAAGTGCAAATACCCTAAGTTCTGGGGGTCCAGGTGCAAAATACCCAGCAACGCACGCGCGCGGCGCGTGCCTGGGGCACTCAGGGACCTCTTTGTAATGAAAATAAGGTCCGGGACTACTTGGTAACACGTACCAAAAGTCCGGGGACCTCAGATGCAAATTACCCTAAAATAAGCGCACATGCGCAATTAAAACATTCACAGGGGCATAGATGCAAATACTCAAAAGTTTTCATTTATTTCTAAACATCCAGAACTACAGGGAATATATTGCAAATAACCCAAACATACACGTGACGAAGCACGTGGCTCCACACAGACAGGGGTATAAGTGCAAATATCTAAAGTATGAGGTCCAATGTGCAAATAACCCAACGTAAATAAAATACGAAAAATATTTACAGGACTAACACTAAATGCGTAAAAGGAAAGGGGGCCTAAGACAAATTACCCCTTATTTAACGTCGACAGGCGGATGATTGACGCGTGGCTGATCTGACGGTTCTGGACGACGGCGCCTTTAACCCTTCGAACGATGGCCGAATCGACGTCTGAGGGAGAGGCACGTGGCAGATCTGACGGCCACGGGTGGCTGGTGCCTCTCTCTCTGCTCTGACGGTCAAGATCAACCCTCTGGATGATCGGACGGTGACAGCGGCTCCATGGATGGATGGTCACGATGAAAACTGGCGCGCCGAGGTTGATCTGACGGTTGGCGAGGATCCTGGAAGAACAAGTCGCCGGCGACTTTCGCCGGCCTTCTGAGCACGCGGTGGTCCTCGTCTGTCGCTCCTGGAGATCGGAGAAGCTCCGCAATGAGGCTCCGCAGCTGATGGCAGGCTCCGATGACCCAGCCGAGCCCTGGAGGGGTCCGGCGAGGTCGGCGGAGGAGAAGCTCCTGGCCCGAATGTCGGGAGGCCTCAGATGGCCTCCTCTGGTCCTGCAAAATAGCTCAGAAGCTTCGCGGGTCGAGGGCAAAATGCCTCGACCCGGTTAGGCGTCGTGGAGGTGGTATGTGCGTCGGTGCGGACGAACCCCGGCGAAGCGACGGCGAGGGGATTCGAATCCCAGCTCCTGTGCGAGCTGGGTTGAACGGAGGGGCGGAGAAGGTGCGTGGAGAGCAGGCGGAGGTGAATATGGATTCCGATGATCGAGAGGATGCGTGAGGTGGTCGGAATCGACGGAACAAGGCGGCGGAGCGATTTGGGGATACTCTAAAATTAACGGAAAGGAAAAGCTACCGGAGCTACCTGGGTGGTCGAGGAGACTGTGCTGGAGCTAGAGAAGCTCCCGGTCGTGGCCTCAAGGGTCGTCTCGGCCCAAGGCTCAAGCTCCTGCTCTGGGCGGAGCACGGCGGTGCTGACTCGCCGGATCAGTGGAATCCGGCCCCTCTCCTCGCTGCGACGGCACCTGGAGCGAGCTGTCACTCACGCTCGGGCACTGGAGCTCACTGGGGGTGGAGCGGATTAGCCAAAGATGCCGATTGAAGGTGGCGGAGCTCGAGATATATATGGGTGCAGACCCGACTAGAGCTGGTCGGGTAGGGCAGCATGAAGCGCGGACCCCGATGCAATCCCCCGGGCGTTGGTCTCAGATGCAAGAAGAAGAATTAGGACCCGGGGTTTGCACAAATGGCGGGCGGATCATGCATGGAAAAATCGGAGAAATCGGGTCGACAGCCTGATCCGCGAGAGAAGAGGGTCCGCGGGGGGAGTTGACCGGGGGTCAACATTCCCCGTGGACCAATGGGAAACTGCCACGTATTTTATTTTTGTTTATTTATTTTAGGCTAGATAACGGTGGAATTAGCAAAAACTTAAAACACAAAGAATTTTTATTTTATTTTTTTCTATTTTTTGGTGATTTTTAATTAATTTTTGGAAATAAAAATGAGGTATTTACACTATGTAGCTATATATAGGTATATGTACACTAGGTAGGTTTTTGATTTTTTATTTTTAATTATTATTTTTGTACAATTTTATTCCTATTTTATATTTTATTTATTTATAGAATAAAATGAGGACTAAAAGGGTATTTTTATTTTGTTTTTATTATTTATATACATAGGTGAAGTAAATAGTTATGTACAACTATGTACATGGCATATGTACAATATATTTTTGTTATTTTAATTTTGTTATTTTTATTTGATTTTTGTTTTGATTCTTTTTATTTTATGTATTTGCAATATATAACATAGAATATTTACAAAAAGTTTAGAAAATAATTTTATTTATTTATAAGGTTAAATAAATAAATAAGGAAGCATGGTCTATGTACATGGTGAAAGGGTATTTTTGATCTTTTTAATTTTCAAATTTTTATTTTGTTTTTAATGTTTTCTAAATATATACAAATATGTACAAGCATATTTTTGGGTGAGGAAAATATAATTTTATTTATTTATATAGATATTTACACTAGAGCCCCTATCTCCCTCTACTTTGGCTTTTATGCGGTCAGGCCCATGCTGAGCCCTCCCTTGGGTTAGGTTGCTCAATATTTATTCTAAATATTTCCCTCTTTTTTTCTTTTTAATCTTTATTCTTTTATTTTTGCACAAAAACATGCTAATTATAAGTTTTTACACAATGCATGCTTTTGCTAATTATTCCTATTTACACATATCTACATGCATTTGCATAGGTTTTTGTAGCTAAAATATAAGAATAAAGAGTGATGAATGGGTATTCATCAAGCCTCGGCCCCAGCCTTGAGGCTCGGGGCCCCTGAAGCACCGCAGATCGCCACCTAGGCTCGGGAAATCCGAGCCTCAGCCCCGTCATCCGAGCCTCCCTGTCCGTTCCCAAGCCTAAGCTTCGGGTCACCAGACCACAGGCTCGGGAGCTCTGACCCTCCGCCTCACGTCCAACCCTCCAGGCGCACGTGCAACGCATGTGCGTGGTGGGGAAAATTGCACTCAACCCCCTACAACTTTCAGAATTTGTAGAAATACCCCCGCCAGGGGTAAATTACATCCGAGCCCCTCAAGTTTTATTAATTACAGATAAGTCCTCCCAAGGACCTCTTTGCAAAGAAAACCTTATTTTATTTACATTTCAGTCCCTGAAACTTCATTTTATCATATCTTTGTCATATGAACTCCGATTTTAGCATATAATATGTTGTTTTGAAGCTAATTATGTGCTCTACAACTTAGCATAATTTATGGACAGATTTGAGGTTGTTTACTATCAATTATTCTTCAAGGATCTAATTTGACATGTAGGCTCAATTTTAGCATCGTTGTGCTATAGAGAAATTGATGATATTTATGCAGGAACTCCATTGAGAAAAGCTTGGGCAATAATTCATGATGCATCATTTAATAATTGTTTATTGAGGATTTAATCTGTGCAGGAGTTTCAGAAAGGAAGATTGATAAATTATTTTCCATGTATATTTCGAACAGGATGGTTATCGATTGAGGATTAAATTACAGGGAAATTAAGAGGAATTTTTAACAAAGCCCAGATTCCCCCATATTATTTATTTATGCTCTGATTATTTCTCTTGAACTTTAGCTTTTGATCTATGATAATTGTCGAGGTTATTGATCAACATATATTGATGCTGAAATCTTAATCACAGACCCTGTGCTGAACAGTTGTCTCTGTATATTTCCTTGCATCTGCATTGCATTCTCATAGCATTGTATATTTCATCCACACAAAAATTAATCGAGCATTCATTAATTATTTAATTTGACCACGCTACTAAAAATCACCGTTCCCTGTGTTCAACCTTAGTACACTTACCAAGTAAAAATACTCCACAACATTCAAAGTTTGTGGTATTTTGATCGACCGAAATTTGCTTCCTATACTATAATTCATCGATATTAAGAAGTAAATTTCACGCTCATCAAATGGCGCCATTGCCGGGGAAACGACTTTTCTTAATTTTTTGAATTTTGATTTGTTTTTATTGACTAATCAAATTTTCTTAGGTCCTCATTTCATGCATCATTTCTGTGCATAATATTTGCTGATTTAATTTCTCTGAGTGTCTAACTTTTCTCTTTTGTGGCAGGGCCCATGAAAATCAGGGACGCCTGATCATCATGGAGGCGCGAAGTCGGGAGCTTCCGCTGAAGAGGCCGCAAAAGAACCCGTTAAGAAATTCTAGGATTTTTATCAGTCAAATTGCATTGCATGTTGTAAAAAAAGAGAAAAATATATTGCATCTGCATATTTATTTTCAGTTTTTGCATATTGTACACACAAAAAAAATATACCCCCCCCCCACACACACACCTACACTTGTACATACTCATTCCCACCCTCCCCCTGTATATTTCATTCTCTCTCTCCCTATCTCTCTCTCGGTGTATCTATTTCTCACGAACCCCCTCACCCCTGTATCATGGACCCCCTCCCCCCAACACAGACCTTACTTCGGCTATTTGTATCCTAAGTATAGGGGGGATCTGCCTGCTCATCCATCCCTCGTCCTGTCTTCTTGTATTTAGGCCAATTTTGGCCTAAGTATAGGGGGACCCTCCTCCTCAGTTCCGCTATATCACCCTATATTTGAACTGGGCCTTGGCTTCATGACACTAGTGCTATGAGGACATAGCAAAATTTAAGTATAGGGGGTATACCGTATAATATTGTATATTTACTTTAGCCTTAGCTCGCCTGTTTAATTCTTTTTAAAATTTTATTTTTCGGGCTGGGTTTTGGTAATCTTGTGAACTGAGTAAAAACCTTGTAAAATTTGTTCATTAAAAATTGAGGGATTAATTTTTGTAAATATTTCTGAAAAAAATAAAAATTAAAAATCTTTCTTGGATGTTTACTCTGACTACTAGATTTAGTAGGCATTTTCAGTGAGGGAACCTCGGTCTCCCTTAGCAGAGTGGGTGGTTTAGAGGACATCGCATTCGGCCCCGTCCTCAAGTAACACGGGCCTCGGCTCGTACTTACACCCATACTGGCTGAAAGTGTATACTTTTATTTGAGCCAGGGCCAGTCATTGTCTCTCCGAGGAATAATAAAAAAAACTTTAAAAATTAAAACCCATGAAAATTTGCAAAAGATAAAAATCACATAAAAATTCACTAACCCAAGGAGTTGGTGTATTCTTGACACATTCACACTTATGCAAGGCTTGAGGATTTTGAGGACACTGGATCTCTGGGATCTTGAGAGTCGGAGTTAACATGCCTTAGTCATTAGGTTTTTCAAGACTTAAATATCCACACTCTTTTGGTTTGAAAGATTTGAGTGCTATATTGCACTCTTCATCTCCACCTTCAAGAGAATATAATCAGCACAGTCACTTCCACAACTGCATGATCGATGAGCTGAGATGAGATATCACTTGAGGAACTAGGACTAGAGATTTGAGTTTAGATCAGATCTAATGATATTCGAGGATGGGATAAAGTTAATGAAGGCTTTAGAAAACCTGAGTGTCAGCAATACCCTAGCCAGTATGTGAACAAGATTCATATGCTATCTCTTTGATATTGACCTAAAAGTGCCAGGGTGTGATGAAACTTAAACTGAATTTGTTGATCAGTGTGCGCCAATTCTTGGTAAAAGCAGTGGAGCTAGCCAACAAAAGAAATGAAATGTCAAAGAAAAAGCTCTGAATACCAAAGTCAAAATACAAATGAGCTTCCACCAATGGCGAGCGCTCCCAAATATTTTCAAAGTGTCCACTTGGACCAAGAGCTAATTAGGACCAAGGAGTCGGGCTGACACCACAAAAAGGGCCCTGCATCGTAAGCGATACAAGTCTGGGTGTAGAAGGTATCTTAGATACTCAGAAAAGACACACCCCGGTGTACTCCCAGAAAAACAAGTGCAGACGACTCCAACTCTCTTGACGGACGTATTGATCAACAAAGTAATAATTTACATGTGTTGAGTAAAAAGGCACTCGAGAGGCCCCTTGTTCAATGTGAGGATGAGAAAAATACACACAATCCCGTTACCTCCATCATCTGGCCGTCCATCAACATTTCAAGTCTAACAAACTAATGAGACGGTTGACTGAAGCAAGAGTAGACTTATTCCCTAGTATTGAGGATTAGGTCTAGAGGAGAATCTTTGGGACAGGAACTTTGAGTGATGCATCGACTCGGCTCTCATGAAATGTAGTACACTAAATGTCATATCCTTATATGTACAAAAAGAGAGTCTGATAATCAGAGAAGTTGGATTCCTTCTGACTAAGGCTTGGATAAACCTGTAATTTTAGGATCACCTAGGTCAAGAGTCTTTGAAAGAGCAATCCTTGAAAATTCCATTCGCACTGTCAGGAATTAATCCGACTCCTTCATTCTTTAGATGCTCGAGGACGAGCATGGTTTAAGTATAGGGGTATGATGAATCTCGTATTCATCATGCAAAAAGCCACTTAATAAAATCCCTGCTTAAACAAACCAATAAAAATATCCTTTAATTCCCTAATTTTATCCTGTATTATATTGTATATATTTTAACATTAAATTATTATTTTTAATTCTTCTTATTTTCCTTGTAATTATTATCCTCAAAAATCCCTAAAAATTAGGTAGAATAGGTCTATAATTTACTAGCCCTTAAAAATATAAAAAAATACGAAAAAAATCTCAAAATCACAAATTTGGTATTTTTATCCCTTTAAAAATACCCCCAAAAATATGTTTTGTACAAATGATCTCTTTTGGATTTTTGACCAACATGAAAGTTGTAGATCTCATCGAGACGAGCAACTTTCATGTTTTGACTTTTTCCAGATTCGGCCTCTAACTATTTCTTTTCTAATTTTCTTTGTAATTTATTTTGAATTATTCTGACTGGGCCACGTGGCGCTCTCTGGAGCCGCCACGCAGCCCGCTTCTTCTCGCACCACCTGGCGCCCAATCTGGGCCGTAGGATGCTCTTCTTCTCACCGCATCTGGGCCCTCCATCACCGGTGCCCTTCTCAACCATCAGATCAGATCCCCTGATCTGATCTCGACCGCCCCTTCCCGCCTTCACATTGGACGTCCGATCTTCTTCCTATCCCATGGCCGAGCTCGCGCCACATCATCCCTTCATCGCAGCCTTCAGATCACCTCTCCATCTAACGCCTATCAACTTGCCACATCGCCTATCTATCCCTCACCATTGGATTCCCCCCATCTCCTAATCTGATCCGTCCGCAAGCGCTCAAACCGTAGCCGTTGGATCGTTAGATCCAACGGTCCTCCATCGTCTTCTACCTCGTAACCCCCTCTCCCCCAGCCGTTTCATCCAGCAGTCTCTCCGCCCCCTTCCTTTTTTACCCGTCGACTAGACCACCTTCCCCTGCTCGTAACGCCACCTCCACGTTGCCCTACCCTCCGCCATCCTCGTGCCTACTGCAATTCCCCTCGCCATTACTCCGTCGCCCTGAAAACCTCCGTCGAAACCATCCCCTCCATCTCATAACCTCCGAACTCCGCCTTTTATAAATCACCACCTCCGCCACATGAGAGTGTGGTCCACCAATTTGGGTTCTAGCTCAGTCTCCCCCGCCCCTCCGGTGACAGCGGAGTGGGTGGGACGTCGAGGCGAAGAAGGCTCCTGCCCGGTGTTGACCCACTGCCATTTTGGTCGTGCTATGGTGCCTCCGCCACTGCTGAGCCCACTGGAGTGATCGACCATGTTGGGCGAAGACCCCGAGCTCCTCAGAGTTCATCCCAGATCAACCCTCCTCCATCACACCTCACTCCGGCGAGGTGGCTTGTTTTTCTTTATCTTCTTCTATTTATAACCCCGACTACAGACCTTCTCACCTCCATCCGACCAGCTCCTTAGCTCCACCCAACCACCAGCATCCTCGCGCACCCATCTCCTTCCTCCAGACGCCCCTCACGCCCCGACTCCACTCCTCCATCTCCACGGCGGAGGACTCGCTTGAGCCATCACCTTCTCCACCTCCGTCGGCTCCCATTTCACTTCACGCACTCCACAAATCACGTCCGCACGCTTCGGCTATCACTGACCCCTGCAGATATCTTCAATAGTCGGACCTCTCATCGGAGCTAAGGGCGGGCCGTCGGAGACCAACCTCCTCCGGTGGCCCGCAGTGGAGGAAGAAGTACAGTCACCGTCCGATTATCCACATCGGACGGTCGAAACGAAGACACGTAGCGGACCCGAGCCTCTTCCCCGACCTATAGGCTCAGGTCATCCGAGCCTCAATCCGAACCACAGACAACCACCACGTGGACCCAAACCCGAGCCTCCTCCCGAGCCCGGCCCCTCGCGTGCGTAGGACGTGAGGAGCTGGGTAAATTGCAGGAACGACCCAGGAGTTTCAAGTAATTGCATTTTGGTCCCCAGGCACGTGCCTTACGTGCGTGCCTGGGTAAATTACAGGGAAGTCCTTGAAGGTTTTCAAAATTACAAATGGTGAAATTGCAACTAGGCCCAGGCGGTTTTTCATAATTGCATTTAGGTCCCTGGAAGGACCTAAATGCAATATTTATCCTTTTATTTTTTTGCATTTTTATTACAATTATGCCCTTGCACTGTTTTTAGCATAACTTAAGCATCGTAGGTCCAAATTGCATGATTTTAGTGTTGTTTTGATCCTTATTTTGTCCTCTACATTTTAGCATACTTATTTGTCTCATTTGCCCCTGTTTCAATTTAAGTGAATTTTTATGTGACAAATAGACCTAGCCTTCCTTGTCTTGCTTGGATTTGATGACCACTCTTTATCATTGTGATTAAATTGACACTGACTTCATTTTATATTGTGTTGCTCATCATTTTTGGGGTATTATTGTAGTGTTCAAACTATGCATAATTTCTCTTGCATATTTGCTCATGCGTCATCTTTAGCTTGCCTAAAAATATCAAAAAAATGCATACAGCATGGCATTGCTTTATAATTTGCATGTGGACCTGAAATTGAGATTAAATCACTCTGTGCTTCATGAATCGAAATTTAATAGCTGAATTAGGCAGTCGTGTCCCTGTGTTCGACCTTGGTAGACTTGCCAAGTATAAATAGTCCACGACATTCAAAGATCGTGGTTTTTGTTGAATCGAATTTGCCTCCTATACTACAACATAATTCCACATTATCATAGAGGTGAATTTGACGTTCATCAAGGCCCGGTGGAGGAGCCATCGATCGGATTGCGTGGTGATGGCAGAAGCCTGGAGCTGCTCCGGTGAACCTCTAATGGATGAAATAGGGGGTCCCCGTACGCCCAACAACATGTGAGGGAAAGCTGGGACTCGGGACTACACTCTGGTCCGGGTTATTAGAGCTAAGGACTAAAGAAGCTGAGGGGGCGATGTTCGATCTCCGGCGAAGGTGGTAGGGGAGATCCCGGGGCTAATCTCGACATGATGGTCGAGGCTAAGGGTGATCAGATTGCGGTGCGAGATGGAGGGTGAGAGTGCGGGTCGATCTGAGCGGCTAGAGGTGGATGTCGAGGCTCTGACCAACTGGTCGGAGCAGATGGGGGTACGGCAACGCTAAATGGAAAGATTGGATCAAAACAGGAAATGCAAAGGGAATAGAGGGTACCCGAAGACCCGGATGTGCTCCTGAACTCCAGGCGAAGATGACCGTCGGGGTGATGGACTTAACCTCAATGCGGAAGGTGGGGGAGGATACTCGCGGCGGAGGTCCGGCCACGAAGATTGAGTATCGGCTCTGTTGCACCAAACTGAGTGCTGAGCGATGCTCCGAGCAGCTGTCATTCAGCTGGAGGTGGCTAGGGTTCGAGATGGGAGCGAGGCCCGAGCTAGGGCATTGTGGAGGCAGAGAAGAGATTATATAGGGTTGTCGAGGGTCTGGAAAGATCGGAGAGAAGCACGAGACCCGAGAGAGAATCAGATCACGCAATTGACTTGCAAGAATGTCGGAGGTATGAGGATTATCGGGTCCAAACCCGAATGCAACAGGCGAACAAAGTCAGGCTGGAAAAAATTGAGAAGAAGCTCCGACGAAGAGGATCCGGGTCTGACCCGGGAAGGAGGAGTCGTTGACCCGCAGTCAACATTTCAGCCGACTAATCAGAAAATAGAATTTACAAAAATACTTACAAATTCAATGGAAAAAAATAAATGATTTTAAATCAAAAAGTGTATAAAATGGAAACATAGAGTCGCTTCGGTTGTACTAACCCTGCAAGTACTCAATGGCCGGAGCGAGGCACCCAGCTCCGATCTCCACCAGCCTCTCCGACAACACAGCATCGCCCCACCTCTCCTGAACTCGTCGGACCTCCACCTTGCTACCATCATCCTCGATCGCACGTCAGCTTCCTCATCCATTCCATAATGGACCACGGGAAGCATGGCAGAGCATCAAGCACACCACCGGAGCTCAGCCTTCTCCGATGAGAAGGGGCGGAGCACAAAGAAGCAGATACCGTCCGATCATCTGGATCGGACGGCCCTGATGCCACCCGAGCCTCATCGCTAGAGCTATAGGCTCGTGCATTCCGAACTACTGGTCGAAGTCTCAGTAGCCACCGCATGTCATCGAGCCTCGCCGCATCCCGAACCTCGACCCATGAACGTGCCTTACGCGTGGAGAGGGGTTATTTACAGAGAAGACCCAGGAACTTACTTATATTACAAATTGGTCCTTTAGGCGCGTGCCTCACGTGCGCGCTTGGGGTATTTACAGGGAGACCATTGCGACTTTTGAATATTACAACATGACCCCCATGCGCATGGAATAATTGCATCTGGGCCCAGGTGGATTTGGTATTTACATTTAGGTCCCTTCAGGGACCTAAATATAATAGTTATCTTTTTATTTTTCGTATTTTTATTACATTTATGCCCTTGCATTCCATTTGGTATAACTTGAGCATCATAACTCCAAATTGCATGATTTTAGTGTCGTTTTGATCCTTATTTTGTCCTATACATCTTAGCATGTTTAATTGTCTCATTTGCCACTGTTTTAATTGAAGTGAATTTTTATGTGAAAAATGGGACCTTGCTCTCCTCATTTTGCTTTGATTTGATGACCGCTTTTCATGTGTGTTCAAATTGACTCTGATTTCATTTTATATTGTGTTGCTCATAATTGTCGGGTATATTTGTGATCTTTTATTCAGCATACATATTCTCTTGCATTATTCATGCATCACTTTAACTTGCATAAAAATCAATTTAAAATGCATGCATCTTAGTATTGAATTTTAAATTGATTTGCATGTGGACCTGAAACTGAAATTTACTCACATTGTGCTTCATGAATCAAGATTCAATAAACATATTAGGTAGCCGTGTCCCTGTGTTCGACCTTGGTAGACTTGCCAAGTAAAAATATTCCACGATATTCAAAGATCGTGGTTTTTGTTGAACCAAATTCGCCTCCTATACTACGACAATTATCCATTCTTAAAGAGGCGAATTTGACGTTCATCAAATGGCACCGTTGCCGAGGACACGGCTTTGCTTAATTATTGAATTCTGATTTTCTTTGTTGATAATTTTTAGGTCCTCGTTTCATGCATCAATTTTTGCATCTTTTGATTTAATTTCTCAGTGTGTCTAACTTTTTTTTGTGGAAGGGCCCATGATGATCGAGGACGTTTGATCCTCATGGAGGCGTGAAGTCAGGAGCTTCCGCTGAAAAGGCCGCAAAAGAATTCGGGAAGAAATTTTAGGAGTTTTAGATCAGACAACCTGCATTGCATATTGTAAAAAAAACTTGCATCTGCATATTTATTTCCAGTTTTGCATGTTTTACAAAAAAGAAAAAAATAAAAAAAGTAGATCACTTGATGATCTACCCCCCCCCCCCCCACACACACACACACCTACACTTGCACATACACACTCCCCCCCCCCCACCATCTCTCCCTGTATATTTCACTCTCTCTCTCTCTGTATGTATTTCACGAACCCCCCCCCCCCTTCACCCTTGTATCATAGAACACCCCCTAATTCAGACCTTACTTAGGCTATTTGTAGCCTAAGTATAGGGGGACCTGCCTGCTCATCCCTACCTCATTCTGTCTTCTTGTACTTAGGTCGATCTTGGCCTAAGTATAGGGGACTCTCCCCCTCAGTTCTGCTGTATCACCCGATATTTGAATCGAGCCTTGGCTTCATGGCACTTGTGCTATGAGGACATAGCAAAATTTAAGTATAGGGGGGTATACCGTATATTACTATACATTTACTTTAGCCTTAGCTCGTGTTTTAAAGCATTTTAAAAATTATTTTCGGGCTGGGTTTTGGTAAACTTGTGAACTGAGTGTTGTAAAAACCTGTAAAAATGTTTATTAAAATTGAGGGATTAATTTTTGTAAAGATTCCTTTTCAAAAAAAGTGTTTATAAATTAAAAATTAAAAATCTTTCTTGGAATTTGACTCTGACTACTAGGCTTAGTAGACATTTTCAGTGAGGGAACCTCGGTCTCCCTTAGTAGAGTGGGTGGTTTAGAGGACATCGCTTTTGGCCCCGTCCTCAAGTAACACGGGTCTCGGCCCGTACTTACACCCATACTGACTAATAGTGGATACTTTTATTTGAGGCTATGCATGTTATTGTCTCTCCGAAGAATTAAAAAAAATTATAAAACCCATAAAAATCTGCAGAAGACAAAAATCACACAAAAAAATCACTAACCTAAGGAGTCGGTGTATTCCTGACACATTCACACTCACTCAAGGCTTGAGGATTTTGAGGACACTGGATTTCTGTGATCTTGAGAGTCTGAGTTAACATGCCTTAGCCATTAGAGTTTTTAAGACTTAAATATCTACACTTCCCTAGTTTGAAAGATTCGAGTGCTATATTGCACTCTTCATCTCTACCTTCAAGAAAATATGATCAGCACAGTCACTTCCACAACTGCATGATTGATGAATTCAGTTAAGATATCACTTGAGGAACTAGGAACCATAGATTTGAGTTTAGACCCGATCTAATGATATTCGAGGATGGGATAAAGTTAATAAAGGCTTCAGAAAACCTGAGTGTCAGCAAAACCCTAGCCAGTATGTGAACAAGATTCATATGTTATCTATTTGATATTTACCTATGTGCCAGGGTGTGATGAAACTTAATGAAAATTGTTGATTAGTGTGCGCCAACTTTTGGTAAAAGTAGTGGAGCTAGACAACAAAAGAAAAGAAAAAGAAATGTCAAAGAAAAGCTCTATCATCCAAAGTCAAATTCCAAATGAGCTTCCACCAATGGCGAGCGCTCCCAAACATTTTCAAAGTGTCCACTTGGACCAAGTGCTAATTAGGACCAAGGAGTCGGGCTGACACCATAAAAGGGCTCTACATCGTAAGCGATACAAGTCTGGGTGTCGAAGATATCTTAGATACTCAAAAGAGACACACCCCGGTGAACTCTCAGAAAAACAAGTGCAGACGACTCCAAATTCTCTTGACGGACACATTGATCAACAAAATAAAAATACTTGTGTTTAGTAATAAGGCACTCGAGAGGCACCTTGTTCCAATGTAAGGGAGAGAAAATCAGACACAATCCTATTCCCTCCATCATCTGGCCGTCCATCTACACTTTCAAGTCTGACAAACTAATGAGACGGTTGACTGAAGCAAGAATAGACTTATTCCCTAGTGTTGAGGATTAGGTCTAGAGGAGAGTCTATTGGATTAGAACTTTGGGTGATGTCTAGACTTGCCTCTCATGAATGCAGTACACTAAAAATCATATCCTTATATTATATGTACAAAAAGAGAGTCTGATAATTAGAGAAGTTGGATTCCTTCTGACTAAGACTTGGATAAACCTAGAATTTTAGGATCACTTAGGTCAAGGGTCTTCGAAAAATCGAGCCTTGAAAATTTTACGCGTACTATCAGGAATTAATCCGACTCCTTCATTCTTTAGATGCTCGAGGACGAGCATGGTTTAAGTATAGGGGTATGATGAATCTCGTATTCATCATGCTAAAAGCTGCAAATTAAACCCCATGCTTAATCAATCCAATAAAAATACCCATCAATTCTTTATTATTATCCTGTATCATATTGTGAATAATTTACCATTAAATTATTGTATTAAATTTTACTTATTTTTCTTGTATTTATTTTATCCTCAAAAACCCCTAAAAATTAGGTAGAGTAATTATCCATAAATCACTGACCATTAAAAATATAAAAAATACAAAAGCAAACAAAGACAAAAGCTGGTATTTTTATCCCCTTAAAAATACCCCCAAAAATACGTTTTGTACAAATGACCTCTTTTGGCTTTTTGACCAACATGAAAAAGGTAGATCTCGTCGAGACGGGCAACTTTCATGTTTTGATTTTTTCCTAATTCGGCCTTTAACTATTTCTTTCATAATTTTCTTTGTAATTTTATTTGATTTTTTCTGATTCGGCCATGTTGCCCTCTCTGGAGCCGCCACATGGCCCGCTTCTTCTCACGCCACCCGGCGCCTCTCCTGGGTCGTTGGATCACTCCATCTCCGCCCCCATCTCCACCGTCCAACCTCGCCTTGCTCACAGCCGTCAGATCTTACTCTCAGATCTGATCTTAACCACACACATCCGCCTTAACATCACTTGTCCGATCTTAATATCATCCAACGATCTCCCTTGTACCACGTCTCCCTTCTTCTTAGCCGCCTGAACACCTCCTCATCCATCGCCTATCAACCTGCCACGTTTCCCTTCAACCACCACCGCTCGATCAACTCTTATCCTATGCTTCCCCACACTCCACGTCTTCCCTTCCCCGTAGCCGCCCGATCTCGACCATCACTCCATCCGGGCCACTCTTTAGCGCCCATCCTTCCACCACACGATCAGATCTAAGGATCTGATCGTGGCCCTCCGCACGCGCTCTACTCCCAGTCGTTGGATCGTTAGATCCAACGGCTATGATTCATCGTCAACCTCCAGCACTCTTGTCCCCAGCCGTTACGCCTCATCAACCCGCTTCCCCCTTCCTATTTTGGAAGGCCACTCCGTCCATGCCTCTCTCTCTTGGCCATCACCCCATGAAGCCCTTACTTCCGACATCCTCGCGTAACCCTCATCAACGCTTGCCATTACTACCCTCCGCCTTTATTCCTCTAGCAAAACGCTCCATCATCACGTAACTCCCGGCTGCTCCCTCTTATAAAACTACACCCTCCGCCACCATCAGATGACATTCACCATTCACGAGGCTTTGGCGTAGCTTCCTCCGCCCTCCGGTGACAGTGGAAGGCGGCATGTCGAGGTAACGACCGCCATCTACCTCCGGTGTGATCCATGGCCTTCCCGGACATGTCGCGGCTGCCTTGGCACCGCTGAGCACCATGCCCCAGGATGAGCACGTCGTGCGACGATCGGAGGCTCTCAAAGAGCCTCAGCCCAAGCCTTCCCTACCACCTTCTTCCTCCTCGCTCCGGCCAGGTAATCCACCCTTTATTTTTCTTCAATTTTCTCGAAATTATTCCCACACCTCAGCTCACTTCCACGGCCCACCAATCATCCACTGAGCTCCGTATGTTCACCCTCATCCCCGCAGACCACCCTCTCCTTCTAATAGAACCCCCCCCCCACGTCGATCCCCTTCTCCTCTGCTTCACCGGAGAGGAAGACCATAGGGTCCTCACCTTCTTCGCTCCCGGAACCCCACTTCATCACTCCACGCATGCATAGAGTCGCTTCGGTTGTACTAACCCTACAGGTACTCAATGGTCGGTGCGAGGCACCCAACTCCGATCTCCACTAGCCTCTCCGACGACACAGCATCGCACCACCTCTCCTGAACTCATCGGACCTCCACCTTGCTACCATCATCCTCGCCCGCACGTCAGCTTCCTCATCCACTCCATGGAGGACCGCGGGAAGCATGGTAGAGCATCAAGCACACCACTGGACCTCAACCTTCTCCGATGAGAAGGGGCGAAGCACAAAGAAGCAGATACCGTCCGATCATCTGGATCGGACGGCCCTGATGTCACCCGAGCCTCATCGCCAGAGCTATAGGCCCGTGCATTCCGAACCACTGGACGAAGTCTCAGCAGTCGCCGCGTGTCATCGAGCCTCGCCGCATCCCGAACCTCGACCCATGCACGTGCCCCACGCGTGGAGAGGGGTTATTTACAGAGAAGACCCAGGAAGTTACTTATATTGTAAATTGGTCCTCCAGGTGTGTGCCTCACGTGCGCGCTTGGGGTATTTACAGGGAGACCCTTGCGACTTTTGAATATTACAACATGACCCCCACGCACATGGAATAATTGCATCTGGGCCCAGGCGGTTTTGGCATTTACATTTAGGTCCCTTAAGGGACCTAAATGTAATATTTATCTTTTTATTTTTTGCATTTTTATTACATTTATGCCCTTGCATTCCATTTGGTATAACTTGAGCATCATAACTCCAAATTGCATGATTTTAGTGTCGTTTTGATCCTTATTTTGTCCTCTACATCTTAACATGTTTAATTGTCTCATTTGCCACTGTTTTAATTGAAATGAATTTTTATGTGAAAAATGGGACCCCGCTCTCCTTGTTTTGCTCTGATTTGATGACAGCTTTTCATGTGTGTTCAAATTGACTCTGATTTCATTTTATATTGTGTTGCTCATAATTGTCGGGTATATTTGTGATCTTTTATTCAGCATACATATTCTCTTGCATTATTCATGCATCACTTTAACTTGCATAAAAACCAATTAAAAAATGCATGCATCTTAATATTGCATTTTAAATTGCATATATTGCATGTGGACCTGAAACTGAAATTTACTCACATTGTGCTTCATGAATCAAGATTCGATAAACATATTAGGTAGTCGTGTCCCTGTATTCGACCTTGGTAGACTTGCCAAGTAAAAATATTCCACGGCATTCAAAGATCGTGGTTTTTGCTGAACCAAATTCGCCTCCTATACTACGACAATTATCCATTCTTAAGAGGCGAATTTGACGTTCATCAGCTATGATCAGATGTCATCTTGATAATCCTAAGTAGAGCATTTAACAACGCACACATGACTCTCACAGACAACAACTTTACTTGCACCAGCACCGTACACATAGCTCTCTACGAATGAGGCGGTGAGGAGGAATTTTCCTTTCGCTTGGGGTAGCATACGAGGGTAGTACTTCTAGGCGGAAGCTCTCGTCTTCTTTTAGGGAAGGAAGTGCACCTCAACTTGGTCTGGCGGTGTTGAGGTCTAAAGACAGGAGTTGTGGATTGCAATAATTCTTCAAAAGAGGGATAGTCTACTGGCTCAAGAGGAAAAAGTACTTATGTATATATGCTGCACCATGTAGATATATTGTACATATGCAAATCGAAAAAAATGTGCAAAAGAAAGAAAAACTCCAAAAAAGTGGCAGGTCTGATAGAAAATGAAATATCTGCCAGAGTATATATAGCCAAATGAATCAAAGCTTGTGTAACCCATTCTCATCTCATGAAGCTTGCAACAAGAGACTTAGGTACACTTGTTGGGCTCCCAGGGATACGTGGGTACACTGGCCACGGTCCATTCTCTTCTTTCCCCTCTTCTTGAGTCGGTTGAACTTGAACTTAGAAGGGAATACCCCGCTCCTTGAGGAAAGAGCTGCCAAACTAGGGCATTAGAGTTACCTTGTTGAGGGAGGTTATTGCCTTGTCATTTCTGAGGTGGGGAGCTACATATCACTTACACCGTACAAGAAAAAATTCATGGTCATTAGAGTTTGTGTATGAAGACTTGTTCTAATCAGGATTATTGAGGAGTCTTGACATATATTGGTTAAACTTAGATGTTGTTGAGTCTTAAACCTAGGCCCAAATAAGGTTCTGACAAATTAATAATCCAAAGGTCTGACTAAGCTCCATACTCCAATTTAATGAAGATAAGTTTACTAATCAACCCCGATTCTCCTTCTTTTTATTTTCTTCTCTTTTTCACTTCTTTTTCAAAAAAAGTGTTTGCTAAGGGACTAGCAAAGGTAAAGTATAGGGGGTGATGAATCCCTGATTCTCACTCTTTATTCTTTTATTTTAGCTATTTGTCTTGGCAAAGCACCATGTAAATAGATGTAAATGCAATAAGTTAGCATTTAGCATGCATGTGTTAAATATAAATATATATATATAGAATGTATTTACACAAAAATAAAAGAATAAAGGAAAAGAAAAAGGAAGGAGGTATTTAGAATAAATACAGAGTGACCCGAACCCAAGAGAAGGTCAAGTACTGGCATGATCGCCAAATAAAACAAGTAGAGAGAGATATGGCATCCTCTACATTGTAGATAGTATTTGTGTAATTAAATAATTATTTTTGACAAAATAAAAATAAAAGATTTCTTTAGCTCCTTGTATATAGTCCTAAAAATAAAACAAAAATCAGAAAAATAAAATAAAAATCCTCTATCCCTTGTACAAAATACATGTATATATGTCTCACTCTCTATTTCTTATATACCTATAAATAAATAAATAATAAAAATCAAATAAAAATTATTTATACTCTAAAAAGTATGTTGTAAATAAAAATATAAAAAGTAGGGTATTTATGTAAAAATAAAATATAAAAATCATTGTACAAAATACATAGGTATATTATACCTATATAATACATTATACAACATAAAGATTAATTTTTTCATAAAAATAAATAAAAATCACAGAAAAATAGTTTGAAAAATAACAAATATTTTCATTTTATACATTTTTTGATTTAAAATCATTTATAATTTTTTATTGAATTTGTAAGTATTTTATACATTCGAATTATCTAATTGGTCCACGTCATTTTGTTGACTCGGGTCAACGCCCTCTTCCAAGCTAGACCCGACCCAATCATCTTTGTCGAACCAATTTCTCCTAATTCTTCTTATCAGGTCACATATCCCCTCGCCCCGATTCTTCGCCAGTGGCCTCTCCTTGGATCCAAGACCTTTGCGGATCCCTAGGAAGGCATGAATCTTCCTAGGGTTGCGTGCCTTCACCCGATTCTTCCATCCTCCTGTGAACCCTTTAAATCCTCTTATCCGCCTCCCAAGAGCAGTAGCTCATGCCTCGCGCATCCTTTCAGCCCTAGCCACCTCCTGTTGAGTGTCAGCTTCCAGACGGTCCCTTTGGATCGAAGTTTGGAGGAGCAGCCATGCTGCTTAGCTACGTGGTCGACGACCGTCGACGTTCTGCCTCCCATCCTTCCACATCTTGGTTAAGTCCAATACCTCGCTGACCACCTCTTCCTGGAGCTTAGGATCGTACTCCCTCCTCCAGGTACCCATAATTCCCCGTCCATTTCCCTATTCGATCCAGTCATTTCATTCACCATCATCGCACGTTCATCTGCTCCGACCAGCTGGTCGGAGCCCCGATATCCACATCCATCCGTTCCGATCGAACCCCCGATGCACACTCCACCTTGCATCGCTGCCTGATCACCTTTAGGCTTGTCCCTTAGGTCGAGATTAAGGACCAAATCTCCTCTATCACCTTTGCCGGAGATCGAACCTCGCCCCACCTCGTTTCCTTTTGTTTTTGCTCGAATAATCCCCGATCGGAGCTTCGCTCTGAGTTGAGCTTCACTTCGTAGATGTTTGCGCGCGCTGGGAGCCCCATTTCCATTCTCCAGAGAGTTCGCCGAAGAGCCCCGGGCCCACCTTCACCACCACGATCATCCGACCATCAGCTCTCCCATCAGACCCGTCCAGTCAATGCGGAGGACCTCCACAATTGATCCTAAGCATTCCGATCGATCATTAGAGCCAAGGATGTTATACTAGGCTCTGGTGAAGTTTGCCTCGGTCTTGTTCTTCCAAAGCTCTTCAGCGGCATCGGATCAGCCTTTATACACCAGCTCAGATCTCAGCCGCTGATCGTCGCAGCTTTTTGGGTCGTTAGATCTGACACCTGACGCATTAGAGCCCCACGTCCCCTATAGCACCTGAGGCGTCAGATCTGACACCGCAGAGGATCTGAGCCGCACATTTACGTGCCTCCAGCGTCCGCCACGTGTTCTCCCACGCGCACAGCATATGTCTACCGAGGGTATATTGCATTTCTTTCCCCATGTTTTTCATGCTTTATTTTCTAGTTTGTTAAATAAAGTTGTAGTTTGAACTTTTTACATATTAGACCCCATTGTTTCCAATATTTACACTTTAGTCCCCTGAGTCTGAAACACGTGCACGACCACGTGCCTGGTGGTGTGTTTGCATGCTTTATCATGTATTTTCTGATGGTTACTGTTTGAATGAAATGTTTTCTATAGTTGCATTTATGCACCTATGCGTGGTAAATTGACATGTGCGTTAATTTTGTGGGCCTTTTGCATTGATGCCCCTGGACTTTTTGTATGTGTTATTATTTAGTCTGGAAACTTAGAATATTTTCATATAGGTCCCTAAAGCCTGTGTGATTTGTTTTAGATCAAATAATTATCAAATCTACTCCAAAATTTCCCCAAAAATTACCAGTAGCTCCTACTAATGTGTAATATTTTTGGTAATTTTTGTGACTCGATTTGATTTTATTTGATATTTTCTAAAAATCAAAAACTCCTAAAAATGTGTTTGTCTATTTTATAAAATACCAAAAAATATAAAAATCTACCAAAAATTTGATAAAAAATCCTGTGTGTTTGTTTAAGTTTCTTTTCACTCCAGTACTATTTTTGTTCCATTATATTATAAAAAAAACCCTAAAAATCACAAAAGAACAAAAATCTTATAAAAATTCTTAAGAATTCATTAAAAAAATAAATTCCGGTTTCTATGGGTAGCTATTTTTATTTGCTTTGGTAGTGGCCGACCTGTGTGCTTGTGCTCTCGAGTATGAGTGAGACCCGGGCTGAAGTGGTCATCAAAGAGGATTAAAATTGCTATCCAGGACATTAAGACATTTTAAATATTTTTAACTTGTATTTTTGTCCTTGTTGTGCACTGGTTTCTCTGATTTCATTTCTTTCATTTTTAGAAAATTATCTAAAAATCCGAAAAATACCATAAAATCACCAAAAACACTTGTATATTTTAAAAATATAAAAAAATTATTTTAATTTTTGAGCAATTTTCAGCTTTAATAAAAATAGTTGACGTTTGATTCTATTTATCTTTTTATTCTTTTTCTTATTAGAAAATATTAAAAAATTGCAAATTAAAAACCACAAAAAGATTCCTTTTATTTTCTAATTCTCGACTACTTTGTAGGCTTCGCTCGTGCTCCTTGTGTTGGATCCTGATCGCTATACTAGGTTAAATAAATAGCGGAGATAGCTACATTAGATTTTTAAGCATGATTTCTTATTTTGTGGTCTTACTTTTCTTAATTGACTGTGCCTTGCGATTCAGGTCGCAATGACCTTTAGATAATACTTAACCTGAGTTGCTCTGAACAACTCATCAACCCTACAACGAGCTCATCAGGCCCTTGGAGCACCAGATACACCCGATCTAAGCTCTCCAGAGCCTTGTTCTTCCAACGCCCTCCCTTGTCGTTCGATCTAGAGTTGAAGCTCCAAACTTGATCCGAGCCTCTGATCTGCACCCAAACCTTGGCGCTCTAATCATATCTGGACACCCATATGCATTGCACGCTCGAGCCAGCCTTGCAGATCGTTAGATCAGATCTGGCGTGGTAGATCTGACCGCACGTCCCTGACATTCCCTAGCTGTCAGATCAACCTTGGCAGAGTACATCAGAACCATATGCTCTAGAGGCCCCAAGCGCTTTCCACGTACCCCTGACTAAGAGTATATTTCCTTTTTTATACTGCATTTTGTTTTACTTTGTTGTGGCCCAATAAATATAATCTGTAGTTAAAAACTTTTGAAGTAAGGACCCTATAGTTTCAATATTTGCACTTTAGTCCGTCTGAGTTACAGTCACATGTAGCTTCACGTGCTTTCTTGGTGTATTTGCACATTTTTTCTTATGCTTTGAACTGGTTATGAAATGAATTAAATGGTTTAATTAGTTGCATATATACCCATATGTGTCTGGTCATGTGAGTGTGCATGTGTTTGTTGTGATTTTTGCATGAAATACCCATGAGCTTTTATTGTCTATCATCAGGTGATCTCGAAACATAAATTATTTGTAGATTGGTCCTCATACACTGTTTTTAATTATAGCCTTTTATTAATTTCAATAAATAGCCAATTAACTCCAAAAACTTCCTAAAAATTACTTGTGACTCATGTTTGCATGTTTTATTTATGGTAATTTTTACTTATTGATTTGCCTTTATTTTCTATTATTAAAAAATTAAAAAAACCCTAGAAAGTCCATGTTTGTCTTGGAAAATTCATAAAAATTGAAAAAGACATCAAAAATTCCACAAAAATTTCTATAATGGTCTCTTATCATCTTTTATCTCCAATATCTTTTTTGATAGTAAAACCTCATAAAACCTAAAAATTTGCAAAATACTGTAAAACTATACAAAATTATATATAATATTTGAAATATCCAAAAATTGTGATTTCATTTCCTGTGTATAGATATTTACTTATAGTTTATCATAAAAATTACTTCCTTGAATTTTAAGCTTTTTATCCATTTTATATTATAAAATACCCCTAGTTGTGCTTGACTTATCATCACTATTTGATTTTTAGATAATCACAAAAACATCTGAAAATTACCCAAAATTTTACAAAAAAATATAAAATATATAAAATCCAAAAATATTTTTACTGTATTTTCCTTAATATTTTTGGTACATTTAAATAATACAAAAAAATTTCTTGTGTATACTTTTATCCCTTGTGAATATTTATTTATATTGAAAAACTAAAAATTTGCACAATTAAAAACCATTAAAAAGATAATAGAAATCCTTTAATTTTCGAATCATCTACTTTGTTTTTAGCTGTGCTCCTGGATTTCGACTCTGGCCGCTATATTAGGTTAATAAAAGTAGCAAAACCGCTCATTTTCATAGTTCGATTTATTACTGGTTCGAATATTTTTCTCGTTAATTGATTTGGTTCATTTAGGATAATGACACTTAATTAATTTAATCAGATCATCAGGTCCATATAGTGATGCGAATCATGTTGCTTGTTCTAAATTTTTACCAAGTCTATAAGTTTTGAATGCTAATGATATAGCAATAGATATGATATTCATGCTAATTTAAAGTATAAAAAATATTTCACAACAAATAATATTTGTTATAATATACTTAACAACAATTGATTTAGTCATGGATTTTTCTAAAAAAATACATCGCTATATCCAGATTTTGTTGGTAGTATCCCAATATTCATATATGATCCTTGTTCGTTGTACATTTGTATCTATTTTCAAAGACATGTATTACATATTTGATATTCGTGCACTTATGTGTTCATAATTTAAATTTATGGCATTAGTGGACTTCAAAGAGGGGATAGAAGAGCTTATGAGGGCATTGAACATTAGTTGACTTCAGAGACCGCACAGAAGAAGCTTATGATGGCATTGAACATTAGCTGACTACAGAGTGGGGATATAAGAAGCTTATTAGGGCAATGAACATTATTGAAGTCATAAGACTTTTAGACACACGAGGCCCCTTTTTCAAAGGAAAAAATTATATCTAAAAAGAATCAACTTTGACAAATATTTAAGGTCCGGAGAATAAGCACCATAATTACATCATCTATCACTCATGTGTTTGTCTCTTGATTATCCTTCAAAAGAATCAAACATGAACGAGAGATGTATTTCACTTATCATTATCTTCTTTGCTCCATATCCCTTCATCCGAACAACGTAACCTCTCAGTTATGTGTGCAAGATGATGTTACCATTTGAGGTAGCAGCACATTTCACCGAGAAGGTAGCTATTGAGTGGAAGAAGATTGAGCATGATGACATTCACGGGTGCAGCTTCCAACCTAATTCAAGCTCCGATGATCGGCTCGGACAACTATAGATACCTACCATATGCATGAGAGACCAACCAAGTCCACAAACGGATTTGCAGTGAGGTCCTACAATAATATGCTTTGTATAAATACGCATCATATCCAGGAGTGGAATCAGAAATTTTACCAAGGACAACCAAGTATACTGCTATCATGTATGCCTAAAAATGGAAATAATATTGCATTTCAAATGATAATTTAAATAAGATTTAATATTTTAAAATGTTTTTTTAATTTTGTTAAGCTTGTAATTTAAATCTATTATTAAGGTTGTATTTTCCAAAAAAATATTACTTATAATCATGATTTTTTACATTTTTATAAATCTAATAATTTATGCCTTTTAAAATCGGTCCCAAAAAAATAAATTATCAAGAAAAATTTTGTAACAAAAACTTCATGGGTAAAAGGAAATAAAAAATTTAATTTGTTTAGAACAAGTGCAAGAAATAATAGGGATGACGAAATTGCAATTTTTTTATCAAATTATACTTATAATTTTAATATTTTAAAATTGATTTTGTAAAATATTTAAAAGAAAATAAAATCAGAGAGAGTAAGATTCGAACAACGATCTCCGACATGAAAACTCAGCCTCTTTGCTAATTGATCATTAAATGATTTTGAAACTTTTTCTCACCTCATTTTATATTGTAACCTTTACGAGAGGTCATATTAAAAACTTATAACAATGTACAAATGAAAAAAATAATCTAGGATGGGTCATGACCCCTACATCATATATATTGGTTCCGCAGCTGATCCCATCCATCTCCATACCGAGGCATTTTTATCATGACATAAGTAGTGTTTAGTTAAATTTTTAAGTAAAATAGTACTATTATTTTAGCCCTACCCACTTCATCTTAATTGCTAGCGATGTACCAGTTATATATTATTTCCAATTTATATTAGTTTTGATATCTGAATTCCTACCGTGATAAAATGAATATGGATATATATGCTACTTTGATATTGCCAAACTTACGCATTCGTATTTGTATATCCGAATTAATTTGTAAATGTAATTGTATATTTATTTATTTACGTGTCTAAGAAAGGTTTGTATCTTCTTTTGTCAGATTTGATTTATGTTTAGTATATTTATTTAGTGTGTAAGATACATAATATATATGTCAATCTAAAATATTCCTCCCATGCACTTTAACAAAATTGGGTGATAGTGATGTTTCTTTTAAAATCCATCACTAAATTAACCGTTGTCAAATATATAACGATGATATAACTTGTTGCGAAATGATATTTTGAACTTGAAATTAGAGACAAATATCATATATGTCATTATATCATTACCGATGGTCCATATAGTGATACTAATCAAGTCGCTTGTTTTAAATTTTACCAAGTCTCTAAATTTTGAACTTCGCTAATGATATAGAGATAGATATGATATTCATGCCAATTTAAAGTATAAAAATTTATTTAGACACAAATTATATTTGTTATAATATACTTAACAACAATTGATTTAGTCATAGATTTTTAAAAAATATATCACTATATCCCAATTGTGTTGGTAGTGTCCTAATATCCATATATGATCCTTGTCCGTTTTACATTTGTATCTGTTTTCAAAGACACGTATTACATATTTGATATTCATACGCATATATGTTCATAATTTAAATTTATGATGTTAGTTGACTTCAGAGAGGAGATAGAAAGAAGCTTATGTGGGCATTGAACATTAGTTGACATCTGAGACGGGATAGAAAAAGCTTATGATGGCATTGGACATTTGCTAACTTCAAAGTGGGGATATAACAAGCTTTTGAGGGCATTGAACATTATTGAAGTCGTAAGACTTTTAAACACATGAGACCACATTTGCAAGGAAAAAATTATCTCTAAAAAGAATCAACTTCGAAAAATATTTAAGGTTTGGAGAATAAGCACCATAATTACATCATCTATCACTCATGTGTTTTTGTCTCTTTTTTATCCTTCAAAAGAATCAAACAAGAACGAGAGATATATTTCACTTATCGTTATCATTCTTTGTTCCATATCCCTTCATCCGAACGGCACATGAGAGTTCCCGACTTAAGCTCCCAGTTATGTGAGCAAGAGGACGTTACCATTTGAGGTAGCAACACATTTCACCCAGAAGGTAGATGTTGAGTGGTAGAAGATTGAGCAAGATTGCGTTCATGAGTGCAGCTGCCAACCTAATTAAAGCTATGATGATCAGCTCGGACAACTATATATACCTACCATCTGCATGAGAGACCAATCAAGTCCACAATCAGATTTGCAGTGAGGTCCTACAATAATTGGCTTTGTATAAATACGCATCACATCCTGCGGAGGAATTAGGAAATTTATCAATGACGGGCCTAGTATACTACTATCATGTACGCTTAAAAATGGAAATAATATTGTATTTTCAAATGATAATTTAAATTAGAGTTAATTATTTGTATTTTTTCAATTTTGATAAGCTTGTAATTTAAGTCTATTATTAAAATTGGAATTCTAAATAATATTATTTTTAATCATGATTTTTTTATATTTTGATAAATCTTATAATTTAAGATTTTTTAAATTTGATACCAAAAGATTAAATTATCATCCCTATATCTAACATGGCTGCCCCCGCACCATTTGTGGCGTTTTTTTATTTTTTTTCAAAAAATACTGCCATGTATATTCATCCCTATATAACATTCGAATTTCGTAAGAAACAGAGACTCCTACGGCCTCCATCGAGATGGTGTCGATTTAAAAAATCATGTTACCGTTAAAAAATGACTATCTCGATGGAGGTCATAGGCTCTATTTCTGACGAAATTCGAATGGCAGATAGGAGGGATATAGGGATGAATATACATGGCGATATTTAAAAAAAAAGCGCTGAAAACGGTGCGGGGGCAGGCATGGCTGCCCCTGCGTCATTTTCGGCCTTTTTTTTATTTTTTTTGAAAAATATCGCCATGTATATTCATCCCTATATCCCTCCTATATGCCATTCGAATTTCTTCAGAAACAGAGACTCATACGGCCTCCATCGAGATGGTGTCTATTTAAAATCCTGTTACCGTTAAAAAATGACTATCTCGATGGAGGTCGTAGGAGTCTCTGTTTCTGATGAAATTCGAATGGCAGATAGGAGGGATATAGGGATGAATATACATGCTTATATTTAAAAAAAATAAAAAAGTACCGAAAACGGTACGGGGGCAGCCATGTTGGCTGCCCCCGCATTATTTTCGGTGTGTTTTTATTTTTTTTTGAAAAATATCACAATGTATATTCATCCCTATATCCCTCCTTTATGTCATTCGAATTTCATCAGAAACAAATACTCCTACGGCCACCTTCGAGATGGTGTCGATTTAAAAAATCCTATTATCGTTAAAAAAAGACTGTCTCGATTGAGGCCGTAGGAGTCTCTGCTTCTAACGAAATTCGAATGGCATATAGGAGGGATATAGGGATGAATATACATGGCGATATTTAAAAAATTAATATAAATGTGCAGAAAATGCCGCGGGGGCAGCCAACAATGTCTGCCCCCGTGTCATTTTCGGCATTTTTTTATTTTTATTTTGAAAAATATCATCATGTATATTCATCCCTATATCCCTCCTATATGCCATTCGAATTTCGTCGGAAACAGACACTCCTACGGCCTCCATCGAGATGGTGTCGATTTAAAAAATCATGTTGCCGTTAAAAAATGACTGTCTCGATGAAGGCTGTAGGAGTCTCTGTTTCTAACGAAATTCAAATGGCAGATAGGAGGGATATAGGGATGAATATACATGGTGATATTTTTTAAAAAATATTCTGAAAACGGTGCGAGGGCAGTGCGGGGGCAGTCATGTTGGCTGCCCCTTGCGGGTAGCCAACAATGTCTGCTCCCGCGTCATTTTCGGCGCTTTTTTTTATTTTTTATTTTTTTAAAAATATCGCCATGTATATTCATCCCTATATCCTCCTATATGTCATTCGACTTTCGTCAGAAATAGAGACTCCTACGGCCTCCATCGAGATGGTGTCGATTAAAAAAATCATGTTACCGTTAAAAAATGACTGTCTCGATGGAGGCCGCAGGACCCTCTGTTTCTGAAGAAATTTGAATGGCAGATAGGAAGGATATAGGGATGAATATACATGGTGATATTTAAAAAAAATAAAAAAGCGTCGAAAATGACGCGGGGGGCTGCCCCCTTGTGGCAGCCAACATGGTTGCCCCCGCATCATTTTCGGCGCTTTTTTTTTGAAAAATATCACCATGTATATTCATCCTTATATTCCTCCTATATGCCATTCGAATTTTGTCAGGAACAGAGACTCCTACGACCTCCATTGAGATGGTATCGATTTAAAAAAATTATGTTACCGTTAAAAAATGGTTGTCTCGATGGAGGCCGTAGGAGTCTCTGTTTCTAATAAAATTCGAATTAGATAGGAGGGATATAGGGATGAATATACATTGCAATATTTTAAAAAAAAAATAAAAAAGCGTCGGAAATGGCACGGGGGCAGCTGTCAGCACCCCCAAATTCCATGATCGAGAATGATCATGCAGACCCGGTAGCGGATGCTCGAGAATGATCGATGGAGCAAGGACTTCAGGAGGAGTCCAAAACACATGGATATCAGGGAGGTTATCCATGAGAGTCTGGAGGCTCTACCGTACGTGATGGAGAAGCGTCACACAGGACATTGGCTAGGTAGTAGAGTGTTGTGGTGCTAGTAGCAGTGCGAGCAGCGAGTACAGGCAGCAGTGCAAGACATGACGGTGGATGCACGTAGCGGTACATACGCGTGCGCAGAAGGGCGGTACATAGTGAAGCAGTACGCATCGAGGAGCAATGCGGTACGGTCACATAGGCGTACGCACGAAGGCGCACGGTATCGGTATCGAGACGTGGTGATCCAAGGAGGCATGGAGCGTTACAGGTGATGAGTACGAGCATTGTCGAGCATGCTCGGTAGTACGCGTACGACAGTGGTCTGGAGGCCACGATAGCGAAGTTCTGGAGGACTTCCCCTTAGCATGCAGAACGCTTAGGAAGGGTTTATCGCACGAGGGTCTGGAGGCTGCGTGTTCCCTTATGGCACAAGACCAAGTGTTTGGTAGCACTTGGTGAATTATGGCAAAGCTGCATCAGCAAGCGTTAGAGCGCGAATGTGCTGATGACTGAGCGGTTGACTGGGCGTCAACCGTGCAGGAAGACTAAAGGACAACAAGGGAGTCGAAGAGACGAGCAGACGAAGAGTTGCTGAGGAACGTGAAGGGTTGCTCAAGGACTCGAAGGGTCTCTTGTGTCTTTATGTATCATTATCGTAGATGTAATAATGAGTGTTCCTTGGATTGCCTTGAGTCTTGTATATAAGGAGGGGTGGTGGCTCATTTGTAAACACACACAATGTACACACAAGTGTAGAGTGTCATCATCCACTCCTAGAGAGAGTTCCCCTTCTAATAAGAGAAGAGCTTTGTGCTCGTGCCTTGTGTGATAATTTGGTTGAGTTCTTGAGCGTTCTTAATCGAGTTCTTGAGAGTGTTCTTGAGCGATTAATAGAGTCGAGCTCGTGCTTGTGTCTGAGCGTCGGTACGTTAGCAAGCAGGAGTATCGAGAAGAGTTGGAGCGCGTCCGTGATCGTTCCACTCAGGAAGGCTGGTTAGCTACGGGTTAGCTAACACCGCACAGGATCGGTCGAAATCAATAGCGGGATTTTGACCATGTGACAAGTGGTATCAGAGCATGGTTCGTGATACAAATTGTTGGTATGAATTGGTATCAGAGCTTAGTTGGTGCCAAGAAGCGGCAAAGCTACGAGCGGCTGTTGGAGCAGACGATCGCAGGAATAGAGAATACTTGTTGGTCCAAGTACATCTTCAATCAGCGGAGCGAAGATGGTGGGCGTTACCGAGCGTACGGCAGCACTGGAGCAAGCAATGGCATAAGTGGAGTCCACTATTGGGACTCATGCCCATCGCATCGCCGTCTTGGAGGATTATTCTTCAGAAGGATCGGATGTTGGGGAGGAGCCCCAACGCTCAGCAGAGCAGATAAGTCCATGGAGGACAAACTGGAGGCATTCAGTGATGAATCTGTGATTCATCACTCTAAAAGTTAAAAATAGAGCCTTGTTCTCGAGTAAATAGAGGCATATTTCCCTTTATAATGCATAAATAGCATTCATGCATGCATACATAAAACAGGCATTTTAGCACTCCATTTGCATTAAATAAGAAGCCAACATCATTTGTAAAATGTCCACTCATAAAATAAGCTCTCTCTTATACTGTGTACACCTTAGTTAATAATATAAGAAAGAAAGCCAGAAACGTCCTTTGTAAAATAGCCAATAAAGCCCTAGAACCCCTGGACCATAAAATACCCATAACTCCCTCACACAAACTTCAAAATAGGTCTACTCACTTTCAGAATAATACGCATTAAAAGACCTTTAAAATGAGACTAATTTCATCCAATTTGGAGCTCGTATGAAAAAGTTGGATTTTTGGGCCTCTTTGTATACTACATGTATGTATATTTTTATCTTTGTATTTTTTGTATCATATTTGACCTCATCTCCATCTTTGGTCAACATGAAACTTGTAGATCTCATCGAGATCTACAACTTTCATGTTTCGAGTTTTTCCAAATTCGGCCCCCTCCTCTCTCTACACATATTTTTCTTTCCAGCCAATCACAGCATGCCACGTGGCGCCATCTGGTCATGCCACGCGGCCCGCTCCCCTTGTCCAAGCAGCCTCTACTCTCAGCCGTTGGATGACACTTTCAATCCAACGGCCACTTGATGACCACGTACGCCTCTCATCTCAACCGCCAGATCAAGTCCCCCGCTTCATCTGACCCGCTCATTAGCGCCTCGCCCACAGCACGACACGTGTCGTACGCTACGCCCTTGGATGACGCACTCCATCCCTCCGTCGCAACCGCTCAGCCCACCGTGCATCTCAGCCCTTCAATCATCCTTAGATCTGATCTCCACCGCTCGTCAGCGCCCTCTCCTCCGCACGACACGTGGCGCCATCACGACCTTCTGATCAAGCAACCCCAGATGCAATCCACACCACTCGCACATACTTTGCCTCATCGCGCCACGTGGTCACTCCACGACCCTCAGATTGCCTCGCGCATATCTTCATCCTACCGCTCCATTCCGCCTCGATCACCACCGTTGGATCACAAGATCCAATGGTGGAGACTTCGTCTTCCACCTCCAGCGTCCCTCTCTCCACGTTCTCAGCCATGCGCGAGGGGCTTTCCCCTTCCTATTCTCAGTCGTGCTCCCTCCACCGTCAACGACCACCATCTACCCCACGATCATCCCCACTCGTCCCTCATCCTCTCCAGCTACCTTACCACCCACATCGACCGCCAGCGACGCCCCACTACCTCCATGAACCTCGCTCCATCACTAGCCCGGCTGAGACCTCCAACCTATAAATACTCGCCCTCCGGCCGATTTCACACCCATCCGCCACCCCTGAGAGATTCCCCGAGCTCGGAGCGTACGATTAGTGACAGTGATTGCACAAATCCTTGAGCGAAGACGGTTGTCTTCTCTGGCGAGATCCTCGGCGCACCACCGTGTCGCAGCCCTCCTCCCTGAGTCGCTGCTTGAGCTCAGGGACTTACCGCCCCTTCGAGCGACGATCTGGACCTCGACCTCGAGCTCCACACCCCAGGTAAACTCCTCCATCTCCATTTGATTCTCCTTCTGATTTTTCCCTTTATTTATCCCTTTTTATTCGTCGTTCACCGTGATCCTCTCGCCTCACTCTCACTTTGTCGAGCTCCACGATGGAGCTCTCATCCTCGCGCTACCCTTTGCACCCTCCGACGACGTACTTCGCTCTCTACCAGCTCCAGCTCCGCCACTTGGCCGGAGCACCATCGCTGAAACCTCTTCCCTCCGCCTTAGGCCTCGCTGACCATCCCCATGTCTCCACAAGTGCACCACGAGCCTCGGCTACTCTTCTAACACCTGCAGGTACCAATTTTGTGCATTGGCAAGAACATCACCGGAGAGCCTTTTGAGCTTCGTCGCCAGCGACCTCCGACGCTCATCTCCAGCTCCAGAGACCACCAGATGCCTCGCCGCACCGCCGCGCTTCTTCGGGGATAGCTCCGGACCGCCGGAGAGCATCACCGACACGAGGAGGGACGGGCGGAGCCAAAGCACCATCGCCGGAGCCCCGCCATCTCCTCCGCAGGCGGCGGAGGATCGTTGAGGGAGAAGGTCCAGCGGCCGTTCGATCATCCTAATCGAACGGTCTAGCGTCAGCCACGTCACCATCCGACTGAAGCAGCAGACGACCATAGGATCATCCCTAATCATACGCTCAGGAGTCCGCCACATCTAGCATCAGCCAGCCGTTGGATCGATCATCTGATCCAGCGGTCGATAGTCAGTCATGTCACCATCTTCCACGGTTCTCTGGCGCCGTTGGATCTATCCAGATCTGACGGCCTACCAGCGCACCACATGTCTCCTTCCAGCAGCCGTTGGATCACTCTTGATCCAACGGTCTTCACCACGCCTCGTCGAGGAGTCCGAGCCTCTTCCCCGACCCTAGGCTCGGACCATCCGAGGCTACTCCGAGCCTTACTCCAGACCTCCACGAGCATCCGAGCCAAGCCCCGAGCCTCCAAAGTCGCCTGAGCCTAGGCCGACCACATGAGGAGCATTTGCGGCCTGGGTATTTTACACAGAGGCCCTAGGGACTTTTTGAAATTACAAAAAGGTCCCTGTGAAGCAGACCCCATGTGAGGAGCACGTGCTAGTGGAGAAATTGCATTGATACCTGCAACATTATAGGTAATTGCATTTAAGTCCCTATCAGCATATTTCTTTTTATGTAATTTTATTTTCTTGTATTGCAAATACACCCCTGTCTTTGCGCGCATCCCTAGGTGTCATTTTGCATCATTTTGAAATTCTAAAAATTGCATCTTGTTGAGTAACTTGTCCTCTATCTATTGTGCCACTTTTCACATTTTTGTAATTGCAGTAAAATTTTTAATGAATTAATTGTTTGATTTCTGAGTTATTTTGCACAGTTGGACCTTTTAATTGATAGTTAATTTTCTGTGACTCCAAAAATTCTCAAAAATTCACAGAAGATTTAGGATAGTTAACTCAACGTTGTATAAAAGTTTCATGTCATTTACACGCATATCGAGGCCTAAATAAATTGTTTAGTGATTTTCTTACTTTAATTTTAATAGGTTCATTTCACATTAAAACTTAGGATAATTTTGTTTCCTGAAAAAGATGTGATTTGATATTTATCAAAAATAAATTAATGAGAATGACCCTATCTGCATTTTTAATTCACAGTAAATTCATTTAGTGTCTAAAAATTCCAAAAAAATTAGGGTAGTTCGTTTCACCATAATTCATCATCTGGCCAATTTTCATAATTTTTGGACTTCATTTGTTATCTTAAATTGATTTAACTTCAAATTGGCTTAATTTTTGCATGTTTCTGCATAGAAATTAGAAAAAGAAAAAAAAAGATTCCCTTTGAATATCGAACATTTGGACTTCGCTAATAATTCTCCTAAGGAGACAGATGCCTCCCTGAGTTCGACCTTAGACTTCTCTAAGTAAAAAAATCTGCCGCTTGAAATTAACTCGAATCTAAATAAAGTGGTTTTTGATATTCCCTCTCGTATCCGACTGCAACGAACACTTTAACTTAATTTGGACATTAATCTGACTGAATTAATCAAGGGTGCGGGAGCGGCTATCAAAATGGCGCCGTTTCCGGGGAGGCACGACTTAGGTTAATTTTTAGTGATATTCTGAGTGTTTGATTTGCTTTCCCCGGGTAGTCTGACCCCTGTTTTTCTTGTAATTATTTTCTCTCTTGATCTAGCATTTAAATATATTGAGTGAATAGAGAGGCTTTGTAATTTTCATTTTAATTTCTTTATTTCTTTTTCGCATCATTTCCAGCGGTTCCCGTTTGGGTTCTCGCGCTTGTAAATATAGTGGAACTGTGTCCCCGTGTGCTGTGTGGGTGAATGTAATTTAGCTTGCACTAGTGGCTCCCCGAGCCAATCTAGGAATTGCTTGTGCTCGTAATCATTAGGACTGATGAATCCCGTATTCATCACTCTAAATCTCATTTATTAAGCTCAAAACCCTCAAAATCAACAGCATTCTTGCATCTATTCTGCATAATTAGAATCAGTGCATGATTTCATAAGAAATTGCATTTTAGCACAAAAATCTGCACAAAATAAGAAGCCAAAAATCCAAGCCAAAAGTGACCTGTAAATAGCCTAACTTCCCAGATTTTTAACTCATTCATCTAACTCCGAATGACTCAAAACAACTTCCACTGTGTACATATCACTAACAAAAATAAAGGAAAAATACAAAAAAACTAACCTAAATAAGTGGACCAAAAACCCAAACCCTAATTTCAGGATTTTCGGACTAAAAGCCGCATATCTTCCCCATCTAGTGTCCGATTTAATCCTACTCACTTTTGAAATAATGTACATTCAATTACCTTCAAACCAAGACCAAGTTCAAGTGAATCAGAGCTCATATGTGAAAGTTGGGTATTGGGCCTCTTTTGTACAGTGTGTATTTTAGCTATTTTTTGACCTAATATTTTATGTACACATTTCATCAAATAATAAAAATCCAAAAAAATTAGATTAAAGTGTCTTTATTTATTGTTGATTTTACCATAATTTTTCCAGATTTTTATTTGATCAAAAAAATGACATAAAAATTATAAACCCCAAAATCAAGGTGTTCTATGTACATGAGATACGCCAAAAATACCACTTAATGCAAATGATTGATTTTGATTTTGATGTCTTCATGAAAGTTGTAGATCTCATCGAGACGAGAAATTTTCATGAAGAAACTTTTTCGATCCGAGGCCATTTACTATTTCTTTTATATTTTACAAAGTAATTAATTTGCGAATTTTCTGGTGCTGACACGTGGCGCACCTGGTGTCGCCACGTGTCAGCCATTTTTGGCTATTTATACATTCGTTTTTGTTAAAAAAAATTAGACGTGCGTGCATCGCACATGCCTCCAAGGCACGTGCTCCGCACGTGCGCCCCACTCACGCCCTCCTGCCACGACGTGGCTCAATCTTGGTCGTCCGATCTCGGCCGATCGGACGGCCGCTGGCTCGTCTTCCACCTCGCGCTCCCCTTTCCCAAATCATATGCCGCCGCCCCGCAATTCCGCTGCGGATCTCGCGCACGCCTCATCTCCTCCGATCCCCCGCACACCGCCGCGATTCTCGCGCCGCCTCCATCAAATCCCGTCCCCAACCTCGTCAATATCTCGATCGGGAATCAGATCCCCCTCAATCTGGGACCTTTGTTTCCATCGCCAGCGCCCCTGATGCTCGTATTTAAGGACCACGGGCCCCGACCACGGTTCTTCATCCGATGATCCAACATCCAAGGAGCCTCCCCCTCCGGTCGTGACAACCGCGAGTCCCTCCCACCGGCGTGAGCCAAGAAGCCCCGCTCCTCTTCACAGCGCTACCCCGTGCTTGCTGCTCAGCTCCGGCGACTGGCCGTCGAGCCCTACCCTTCTCCAGGTATACTCTCTCTCCCTCTCTCTCTCCCTATCACCGTCTCTCCGCCTCGCGACGCCACCACCAACCTGCTCCGGACAACCACCGCCATCATCGCATCACCGGAGCTGCGCCACCGCATTGTCCTCCTCCTCGAATCAGCTGCTCCGTCGTCTAGAACCCAACGCCACCTTCTTCATCAAGCATCTCAGCCCCACTGTCCCCCTGGCCGTGTGTCGGCCAGAGGACGGCCGACGCCGCATCCACGACTCCGAGCAACTCCACCGCGCCTTCATCTTCATCAATGACCCACGGCCATTTGTCGGCCACCGACTTCACCTCCACGCCGCACACAACGTCGCCTCGACACCAGTCGTACAGGAGCTGCGCTGCCCCTTGCTCTCAGCTTCTCTGAGGAACTCCGCCGTAGCACCTGCCCTCCGCCGCTTCCTCTCCACAGCCGCCGGTCCCCAGGGCCGAGGCCCTCCTCACGTGATTCACATGTGAGCGAGGGAACATCTTGCTGAGACACCCCTGGAGTCCCCCCTTATCACGCCAAAGCCCAGGTCACGTGCATAGCACGTGACCGCTGGGACATTTTCACGAAGACCCCCGAAGTTACAACTTTTTGCAGATCAGACCCGCCTCCAGAGGGCACGTGCCACGCACGTGCCCCTCTGGAAATTTTGCAAAGACACCATCTAGAGTATTGGTAATTACATAAAAACCCCCACTGTATTTAATATTTTATTTATCTATTGCATCTGTAACCCTGTGTTCCCATTTTGTTTTGAACATCTTATCTACATTATTTTATTAATCCAAAAATAGCATGATGTTTGTTAATTGATTCTCTACGCTTTGACATATTGTGGGTAATTTTGTGATTGATGGTTAATTAATAAATAATTATTTTGTGAAAATTTGCATATTTTACCCATTTCTTACTCTGAAATTCATAGTTGATTAACCATTGCTCTAAAAATCCCCGGTAAATCACATATTGTAGAATTAATTGTGCTTGACATTGTGCCCAAAAAGATTTGCATTTGCATGCATAATTTTCCCTGTAAAAATCATTTTGCATATACTGGTATTTAATTTTTAATAGGTATTAAACCCCATATTTTTGAGGTTTAGGATTTTTCTGAGATTCATCACCTAGTGATAGATCTTAGATAATTTTACTTCTTGAAAATAAGTAGGTTTAATATTTATTATAATTAAATATTGAAAATCATTCTGTTTGCATTTAAAAATCCATAAAAAAATCATATTGCATCCAAAAATTCCAAAAACATTACAGTGCATACATTTCATCGTATTTTACTTTCGGCCAAGTTTTATATTTTTCGGACATCATTTGAACGTAATTTACATTTTAGTCCCTAAAATAGGTCGAATTTGCATTTCGCATCCTTTATTGCATTAAAAATTCCAAAAAAAGACTGCCTCGAAAATCGAACATGAACTTTGATAGATATAACTCTAGGTTGTTCCTTTGCCTCCTTGTGATCGACCTTGGGACTTGCCCAAGTAAAATAAACATAAAACCACGAGATTAAAAATTGAATAAATTATTTGTGGTATTTTCTTGACCGATTCTGATTGCCGCCTACAACGCCCGACTAATCATTCTTTAAGCCAAACGATAAAAACACATTCTTAAACGACGCATTTTCGGACTCGTCAAGGACCACACAAATCACTTAAAAGACGCACTTAGACCACAGAACTTAGCCAAAATAACATGTTCTTCACGCTAATAGAACTGCTTGTCTAGGAGCAGCTTTTATCGTTTGCATTTACATTTAGATAAAAGTTTTCAATTCTGTTTTACATCCTGCATAAAAAAAAGCGAAGGGATCACTGTAAATCTCCTGAACTCAGCATAGCATCATTATTTTAACTTGCATCGGCTTTTCTCGATTTCCCCTCTGATTTTCACATTTAATTAGACGGAAATTGGGATTGTTCGATAGGCATGCTATGTGGTTGGATTAATACAGTGACAACCTAACTTAAAACCGGGACTGCTAAACACTATTGATAAAAAAGAAAAAAAATTAGAAAATTGTTTGCGGGAGATTAATCCCCGACCTTGTTTTCAGGCTGAGTGAGGGTACTTGAGTGTGTGTGAACACCTTAAGGCAGAGCCCAAATCCCCACCTTCCATATCACGTTCCGACTGATCATAGCAAATATCACAAGTCGAATAATTTCAGATTCACTGACTAGTACCAAGTAGCCTCCGCCTATCTCAAGTAGATAGGGGCGAAATTACGGTACTTTGCGACAAGCTGCTAGTAACCCCCGGGGTGAATTTCCGGCCTTGTCAGCCTCCGCCTGCTTGTAGGTAGATAGGGGTGTGGTCTTTGAATCCATCAACATGGAATAGGAGCGAAGAAAGGAAGGACCGGCAGTATCTTAGGCGACAGGTTAAACAGGGAAGATGCATCCGGCTCTGAGCCGACTTCCCTATAGGTCGCGTAATCCTTGCTATCTTGCTTGAAAATCACACTTAAAATCTACAAGATTAATTGGACTCGATTTTGAGTCCTTCACTGTGTTGAGTGTGAACCCAGGGTTTGGATTAATTTGTTTGCTTCAGGTAGGAGTAAAATCCTATCTTCTTCTCGCCCATATCAAGATGAGTGACTGGGGGAATCTCGACTCTTTATTCACCTATCTCTCTATGAGTCCCCCACGAAACTCCTCTTCATCGGCCCAAGCACACCTTGGATCACCCAGGGCTCATGACCCTCTTCAGTCCTGGTTCCCTATCACCCAGGGTGGTTACTCTCAAACCAACCCTTTCCTCTCCTCCGAGATTATCGATGAAGATCATTGCCTCAATAATCCCTTCCTTGATTTGTGCTCTGACACCGATCTTATTTCCCACACAGGACTAGAGGCCAAAATGCCGCCTAAAATGCCACCGAATGAGGAGCAAATACGACAGATTCTTGCTCACCTTGCCGAATCCGAACAAAAGAATGCAGATCTCACGGCGCGGATGGGACAGATCATAGTAGCAGGAGGAATCGACCGACCAATGGTCGATGCCTACAAACCGGCGGAGAACGAGATACAGAATTGGTTGGTACCACCGGTTCCCACCGAGGCATTTGAGTTGAAGCCCCACTTCCTCAGTCTGCTTCCGAAGTTCAACGAAAACACAAATGAAGAACCGTACACTTTCCTCCGGGACTTCGAGCTGGTTTGCAACAATCTTAGCCATCCCAATGTTGGCCAAGATTATATTCGACTGAAGGCCATCCCTTTTGCCTTAGGAGATAAGGCAGCTCATTGGTTGAAGAACATAGGGGTGATATGTACTACTTGGATGCAGTTCAAGGACCTCTTCCTGAAAAAGTTCTACCCTCTCAGTAGGACTAACCAAATGAGAATGAAGATCGCCAGCTTCTTCCAAGGACCTAGTGAACCCTTCCACGATGCAAGGGATAGGTTCAATGACTTAGTACAGAAATGCCCCTACCATGGCATTTCTAAGGCGATCTTAGTCTGGACCTTGTTCTGTGGTCTAACCCCGGAGATGCAGGGGTTAGTCAGTGTCGCCTGTGGAGGAAGCTATCTGAACAAAAACGAGCACGCCGTATGGAAGATCTTCAAGCAGATGGTGGAAACCGGTAGGTCACAGGCCACCAGGGCCTATACGTTGTCTCCCTCAATCCTATCCAACGAGACAACCTGAAGGACTGTAGCGGATCTGACCGAGGACCTCCTCCCCAGCATAAGGATGATTGCCGACAAGCTAACCATGGTTGAGCAGATCCACAAGAGGGTCACTGACCTTGATTCTCTCTCACGTCTACTGAAACAAGTAGAGGAACTCACTGAGAAGGTAGCTAAGATAAAGCTACCTGCCCCTTCTGCACCACCTACACCTGTACATCGAGTCCATCTTGTACAGGAACAGGCACCGGGGCCTCACAGTGGCTGGGTGGAGGATCAGACTTACACCCAGCAGGACCAGCATGCACCCCCATAAGTGGAGACCGGATGTGAGGAGCCCCCGCAGGTGTTCGAGATCGACGGGTTGTGGTACAGCCGTGACCCCATCAGTAGATAGTCGGGGATGGGGAATGGTCAGCCTCACCGACCTTCTCCAGCTTACCAAGGAACCAGCTCCGTCCCCGCACCGTGCTTTCAGTCCAGGCCAGAACAAGTGTACCAGCCTCAGCAGCACCAGCAGTCGCAGCGCACATATCAGCAGGGCCCAGCACCGTCCCACCAGCAGCAGCAGTATCGGCATGGCCAGCAGGGCCAATACAGAACCTCGTCCACACATCAGCCAGCTCATCCCACCGAATTGGAGTCTCTCACCTTGGCGATCCAGACCCTGTCTGATAGGGTCCAACAGATGCAGAATGACTACCTGGACATGAGAACCGATATCAATCGGGTCTCTCGTACCTAGGGCCAACAGATGGTGCCAAAGACCCCAATTCCCGCATAGGTTCAGGCCAACCCGAACAGCTTAAACCATGGCCAGAACCGACCTCGAGATCAGGTATATTATTCAGATAATTATTTATCTGAACATGAGATCCTTTTGTACGATAATGTAAATCATATGTCCCTCAGGAGCGGAAGGATCGTGACCATACCTGATCGGGCACGGGCACAGAAGGAAGGAGCCTCCGAGACTCTACCTGAGGAAAACTTGGAGGAAGAAGAGGAGGAGCATCACCACCACCATCGTCGGCAGAAGAAGAGGACATCTGAGTCCTCAAAGCAGCATTCTCGCATCAGCTTGGAGTCCGACGAAACCGATGAAGAGCCCGCACCTCCATCTGAGGAGGATCGTCCAGCAGTCGCGGAAGAAGCATCACTGGTTTCGCCTTAGCATTTTCTTTTCAGCCAGAGTCATAGTCAGCGTCTGTCCAAGAGTCCGAGTCATGCAAATAACTCAGTTCCTGATCTTAATGAGAATCTTTTAGTTTCCGAACATGAGTTAGAGTCAATAATCCCTTTCCCCCGAAAAACAAAAAATCCAAAAAGATGACCCTGAGATGGCAGAGTTCTGCAATAAACACATCAAGGTCACAATCCCCTTTGACAAGTACGTGGAGATGAACCCTGCATTCCAAAAATACCTTAAGGTGAGATGCACATCTACTAGGGTTAGCAGGAAGACCAAAAGCCATGTTGAGAAACATGTTTTATCAGTAGCCACGACTTGTGCAATAAAGAACTCGTTTCCAAGGAAACGAAGAGACATGGGTGCACATTATGTAGTGAGTCATGTTGATGACATCGCGTTTGCACGCACTCTCCTGGACAATGGTTCCTCAATCAATCTGATGCCTACAGCCCTCTATGAGCGGCTTAATCTCGGACCTCTTAGGAAATCTAGAGCCCTTCTACAGTTTGCTGATAAATCAACCAAGAGGTCCCAAGGAGAATTGAGGAACATTGTGATCAAAGTCGAGGGGCAAGAATACATGGTGGACTTCACTGTCCTGGATATGGAAACCCCTCGTAATTGGAGAGACTCCTAGATCATTCTAGGTAGGTCCTTCCTCAGAATAGCAGGGGCCTTATTTGATTATAAGATCGGGAAGATTCAGTTCCAAACTCCAGGTGGAGATGAGGAACTTGAAATGAAGCAGACAAGATGGCAGAGACCGGATTTCGAATCCAGCACCAAGTACTCTTCTACCGGAACAGACTGTGATCATGTAGACACAGTTGGGCCATGGAGACAGAACCCAGCCAGCACTGATGAGTCCCTCCCTTCCGGAGATGATCTAGTGCATGAGTCAATTTGTGAGGTCCTCAGAGATGAGTACATCTCAGAACCTGCATCGCCCTACATCTTCAATGACTTAGAGGCCCAGTTGGGCCTGTCAGTCCTTACATCTTTAGGACAATCGGAAGATGAGGATGACGAGTCGGACGAGGCGTTTGCCGATTGTATGGAGACCTTTGACGATCCGACTCCAGAGCCGAACTTGGTGGCATCTATCACAGAGAACGATCCAGCCACTTCCAACACTGAACCAGATCAGATTGAGCCTGACTTCTTAGATCACATTATTCCTGAGCTCAAACCCTTACCCACAACCTTAAAATACGCCTTCCTTGTGGGTCAGGACAAGAAATTTCCAGTCATCATCAGTTCGTGATTGACCGAGGAGCAAGAATCTCGCTTGCTAGAGATCCGGGAGAAAAACCACAAGGTGATAGGCTGGAGCATTTCCGATCTCCACGGGATAAATCTCGCTCTATGTTCGTATCATATTTACTTGGAGAACGAAGCCAAACCCTCTCGTGAATTCCAACGCCGGTTGAATCCAAATTTGCGAGAGGTCGTGAAGAAGGAGATAGAGAAATGGTGCGACGCGGGTTTCATTTACCCAATCTCCGACTCTAAGTGGGTGGCCCCAATCCATGTTGTCCCGAAAAAGTCAGGAATTCAGACGACCACCAACGAGGATGGAGAAGAGATCGTGACACGAGTACCCACGTCGTGGCGCATCTGTGTGGATTACAGATGCCTGAATGCCGCGACGAAGAAGAATCATTTCCCCCTACCGTTCATTGATCAGATCTTAGAGAGACTAGCGGGGAAAGAGTTCTTCTGCTTCTTAGACGGGTTCTCGGGCTACAATCAAGTAGCCATAGCTCCGGATGACCAGGAAAAGACCACATTCGCATGCCCCTTTGGTACCTATACTTTCAAGCGCATGCCTTTTGGGTTATGCAATGCTCCAGGTACTTTCCAAAGATGCATGATTGCTGTATTCACCGAAATGGTCGGCGAATTCCTGGAAGTCTTCATGGATGACTTCTCGGTCCATGGCGATTCCTTCGATTCATGTCTTAGGAATCTGGACCGAGTCCTTAAAAGATGTTGTGAGGTTAATCGGGTGCTCTCCTGGGAGAAGAGTCACTTCATGGTGACGGAGGGCGTTGTGTTGGGGCACGTCATCTCCAAGAGAGGAATGGAGGTTGACCCTGCCAAGTTGGATGTGATCAGACGACTCCAGCCACCAACCAACGTTAAGCAGTTGCGGTCGTTCCTCGGGCATGTTAGATTTTATCGAAGATTTATTAAGGATTTTTCTAAGATTTCCCGACCGCTAACTGAGCTTTTAGGCAAAGACATGGAGTTTATTGTTGATCACAAATGTCTTGAGGCCTTTAAACTATTGCAGGGAATGATAATCGATGCACCCATCCTACAAGCCCCATATTGGTCTCTACCTTTTGAGATCATGACGGATGCCTCAGACTATGTTGCTGGGGCTGTGTTGGGACACAGAAGAGATGGCATCCCGTTCGCAATTCACTACGCAAGCAAAGTGCTTGACACCGCTCAGCGTAACTATACAGTTACGGAAAAAGAAATGCTTGTGGTAGTGTTTGCCTTGGACAAATTCAGATCTCACCTAATTGGATCCAAGGTAATTGTGTTCACTGACCATACGGCACTACAGTACTTGATGGAGAATAAGGATGCGAAGATGCGTCTTCTTCGATGGATTTTACTTATCCAGGAGTTTGACTTGGACATCCGTGATAAACCTAGAAAGAAGAACGTAGTGTCCGATCACCTCTCTCATATCGAAGATCTTAATACTTCCGAGGATTCACCGATTCGAGACTCCTTCCCTGACCAGTCGATTTTTATTATTGACTCACTACCATGGTACGCCAATATCGTGAATTATCTTGTCTCCAAGAATGTTCCCGAAGATTGGCCCAAGAGCCAAATCGACCGACTGAAGTCGGACGCTAGACACTACCATTGGGAGGATCCGATCCTTTTCTTTGAAGGACCGGATTGTGTCTGGAGACGATGTATTCCTCAGGAGGAATACCAGAGTGTCCTTTCTTTATGCCACAGCTTGGAGGCAGGAGGGCACCACTCCGGGAAGAGGACCGCATGGAAGGTACTTCAGTGTGGCTTCTATTGGCCGACTCTGTTTCGCGATGCCACCGCCTTCGCTAAGTCGTGCCCAATATGCCAGAGAATGGGAGGAACCGTTGGTTCCAAGAATAAGATGCCAATGCAGCTGATCATCATTTGTGATGTCTTTGACGCTTGGGGCATCGATTTCATGGGCCCATTTCCTGTTAGCCACAGGTTTGAATATATCCTTCTTGCGGTCGATTATCTATCCTGATGGGTGGAGGCTATCCCGACCCGAGCCGCAGACAGCAGGAATGTCTGTAAATTCATCAGAGAGCACATCATCTCTAGGTTCGGGATCCCTAAAATGATGATATCAGATGGGGGTAGCCACTTCGTGAATCGGGAGGTGAAGAAACTCCTGAAGGACTACGGCATTGAACACCGTGTCGCGAGTCCTTACCACCCACAAACCAATGGTAGGGCTGAGGTGTCGAATCAGGAGGTGAAAACCATATTGCAAAAGCTTGTCCGCCCGGAGGTCTCAGATCTTGGATCACGTCCTCTGGGTGTATAGGATGGCTTACAAGACACCGTTAGGCACCTCCCCATTCCGAATGGTATTCGGAAAGCCGTGCCATTTTCTCGCAGAGTTAGTGCACAAATCAGAATGGGCAATTAAGAAGGTCAACTGGAACACGCACCTTGGGCAGAAGCAGAGAGACATGGATCTGAATGAGCTTGTGGAAGTCATAAACCGCGCATATGACAACAGTTTGGTGTACAAGGACAAGGTGAAGCGTTGGCATGATAGATATATCAGACGAAAGACCTTTGTTCCTGGACAGAAGGTATGGTTGTTCAATGCTAGGCTGATGATTTTCCAAGGCAAGCTGAAGTCTAAGTGGATGGGCCCATTTGTCATCCGTACGGTGCATGATAGTGGATGTGTCGAGATCTCAGATCTCGCAGATGACGCACCGACATTCCTAGTGAATGGACAGCTGTTGAAGCACTTCGTCGAATCCAAAGAGCAGTTAGTCCATGTAGAGGAGATTGTATTCATGCGCGAGACAGATTCAGCAGATACACCTCGAGCCACGTATGAGACCTTGCAGCAGTGAGCTCCAGCCATCCACGGCATCTCGAAAGATTCAGACCGACTCATGTATATACATCATTCTTCTGGTACATCCTATCCTCTCTCCCACGCGACTCTAGTAACCCATCCCCTCCTCATTAGATCACTATCTTGGACTATACTTAGGATAACCAGATCCTAAGTATAGTGGGGAGGGGTCACCCAAGTCGGTTCACTGTACATTCTCCAGATCACATTGGTCCTCATACTCACTTCCGTCCTATACTTAGGCTGACCTGAGCCTAAGTATAGGGGGGCCCGATGCCCGCATTGTATATTCATCCACTTCTCTTTTTGACCTCGTCCGCCCCACTTTTTGACTTTCTTCTAAACTTAGGCTGCCAGAGCCTAAGTATGGGGGGCCGGTCGATTTCTATACATTTTCATTTCTCTTTAGCTCTCTTATGCTTAGAACGAGCTATGTCTTTTTCCTCGCTCTTCGTGCTCTGAGGACATAGCACACACTAAGTATAGGGGGCGTGTATATATTACATATATACTTTACCCATAGCTCGTACTTTCGCATATTTTCGCATACTTTTGTATATATTTTACAATAATTACGGGTGGGTAAAAATTGGAAAAAAAATGTGTATATACTTGTATAATACTCTTGTAAATTGTGTAAAATAGGAGGTATACCAATAAAAAAATAAAAATGAAAAAAATAAAAATAGGCTTCTTATTTACTCTTGCATATCATCTCTGCATCTACAAAGAAAAAAAAGAAAAAGAGTCTTGCATTTTCATTCATCTTCATAGCATGATATCTCATCTCATCTGCATACTTTGCATATGCAAAGTGAAAAGTTAGTGGTTTCCGAACCAAGTTATGAGTAGATATTGAGGATGGACTTGATTTGACCTTAATCCAACTAATTTCAGAGGAACCTTATAGGAACTGGAGTTAAGATTTCTCAAGTGACTTAAATCTTCGAGTCCGCAAGTCTATGTTCACATGTCATCTTAATCAGTCTAAGTAGAATATCTCGTGCATACGTAGGATTCTTTTAGATAATGACCTAACTTGGACAAGCACTATGCACGTAGCTCTTCATTGATGAGGTGGTGAGGAGGTAGAATCCTTTAGCTTGGAGTAGCACACGGGTGGAAACATCTGTCCTCCTCTAGGGAGGGTAGTGCATCTCAACCTAGTCTGGTGGTGTTGACATCTAAGGACGGGAAGATGTGGGTTGCAATAATGCTTCAAAAGAGGGATAGTCTACTGACTTAAGAGGAAAAACTCCTGATGTACATGCTGCACCTTGTATGAGTTTGAAAAAAAAGCAAAAAAACTCCAAAAAATCAGACAGGTCCAAGTCAAAAAAATAATACCTATCGGAGTATGTATATTAGCAAAGAAAATGCAGCTGGATGACTTGGCTACACTGGTCAAGCATCCCGGTATAGGTGGCTACACTGGCCACCGTCCATTCTTTTCTCTACCCCCTCCTCTTGAGTTGGTCGCACTTGAACTTAGAAGGGAATACCCACTCCTCGAGGAAAGAGTTATTAGACTGGGTTATTGAGTTACCTTGTTAGAGGAGGCTGGTTCCGAGCAATTTCAGATGTGGAGAGTTACATTTCACTTACACAGTACAAGTAAGAATCATATTCATCAAAAATTTGCGTTTGAAGATTTGTTCTGACCTGACTATTAAGGCGTCTTGAATAGAAGACTTGTGGAACTTGAAGTCTGTTAGGTCTTAAGTTCAGGTCCAAATAAGGTTCCGCCACACAATTAATCCAAAGCTCGAGTCAAGCTCCATTTTTAACTTTTGTTCATGACCTTGGTATGGAACCCAAAATCATTTCATTCTTGCATTTCATTTAGTTTCTCGGGGACGAGCAAGGTTTAAGTATAGGGGGATCATGAATCTGTGATTCATCACTCTAAAAGTTAAAAATAGAGCCTTGTTCCCGAGTAAATAGAGGCATATTCCCATTTATAATGCATAAATAGCATTCATGCATGCATATATAAAACAGGCATTTTAGAACTCCATTTTCATTAAATAAGAAGCCAACATTATTTGTAAAATGTCCACTCATAAAATAAGCTCTCCCTTATACTGTGTACACCTTAGTTAATAATATAAGGAAGAAAGCCAGAAATGTCCTTTGTAAAATAGCCAATAAAGCCCTAGAACCCCTGGACCATAAAATACCCATAGCTCCCTCATACAAAGTCCAAAATAGGTCTACACACTTTCAGAATAATACAAATTAAAAGACCTCTAAAATGAGACTAATTTCATCCAATTTGGAGCTCGTATGAAAAAGTTGGGTTTTTGGGCCTCTTTGTATACTACATGTATGTATATTTGTATCTTTGTAATTTTTGTATCATATTTGACCTCATCTCCATCTTTGGTCAACATGAAACTTGTAGATCTCATCGAGATCTACAACTTTCATGTTTTGAGTTTTTCCAAATTCGGTCCCCTCCTCTCTCAATACATATTTTTCTTTCCAGCCAATCACAGCAGGCCACGTGGCACCATCTGGTCGCGCCACGCGGCCCGCTCCCCTTGCCCAAGCTGCCTCTGCTCTCAGCTGTTGGATGACACTTTCAATCCAACGGCCACTTGATGACCACGTACGCCTCTCATCTCAACCGCCAGATCAAGTCCCCCGCTTCATCTGACTCGCTCATTAGCGCCTCGCCCACAACGCGACACGCGTCGCACGCTACGCCCTTGGATGACGCACTCTATCCCTCCATCGCAACCGCTCAGCCCACCGTGCATCTCAGCCCTTCAATCATCCTTAGATTTGATCTCCGCTGCTCGTCAGCACCCTCTCCTCCGCACGATACGTGGCGCCATCACGACCTTCTGATCAAGCCACCCCAGATGCAATCCACACCGCTCGCACATACTTTGCCCTCATCGCGTCACGTGGTCACTCCACGACCCTCAGATCGCCTCGCCCAGATCTTCATCCTACCGCTCCATCCTACCTCGATCACCACCATTGGATCACAAGATCCAACGGTGGAGACTTCGTCTTCCATCTCCAGCGTCCCTCTCTCCCACGTTCTCAGCCGTGCGCGAGGGGCTTTCCCCTTCCTATTCTCAGTCGTGCTCCCTCCACCATCGACGACCACCATCTACCCCACGATCATCCCCACTCGTCCCTCATCCTCGCCAGCCACCTTACCACCCACGTCGACCGCCAGCGACGCCCCACTACCTCCATGAACCTCGCTCCATCACCAGCCCGGTCGAGACCTCCAACCTATAAATACTCGCCCTCCGGCCGATTTCACACCCATCCGCCACCCCTGAGAGATTCCCCGAGCTCGGAGCGTCCGATTAGTGACAGTGATTGCACGAATCCTTGAGCGAAGATGGTTGTCTTTTCCGGCGAGATCCTCGGCGCACCGCCGTGTCGCATCCCTCCTCCCCGAGTCGTTGCTTGAGCTCAGGGACTTACCGCCCCTTCGAGCGACGATCTGGACCTCAACCTCGAGCTCCACACCCCAGGTAAACTCCTCCAACTCCGTTTGATTCTCCTTCTGATTTTTCCCTTTATTTCTCCCTTTATATTCATCGTTCATCGTGATCCTCTCGCCTCGCTCTCACTTCGCCGAGCTCCGCGACGGAGCTCTCATCCTCGCGCTACCCTTTGCACCCTCCGACGACGTACTTCGCTCTCTACCAGCTCCAGCTCCGCCACTTGGCCGGAGCACCATCGTCGGAACCTCTTTCCTCTGCCTTAGGCCTCGCTGACCATCCCCACGTCTCCACAAGTGCACCACAAGCCTCGGCTACTCTTCTAACACCTGCAGGTATCAATCTTGTGCATTGGCCGGAACATCACCGGAGAGCCTATTGAGCTTCGTCGCCAGCGACCTCCGACGCTCCTCTCAATCTCCTGAGACCACCAGACGCCTCGCCGCACCGTCGCACTTCTTCGGGGATAGCTCCGGACCGCCGGAGAGCATCACCGACACGAGGAGGGACGGGCGGAGCCAAAGCACCATCGCCGGAGCCCCGCCATCTCCTCCACAGGCGGCGGAGGACCGTTGAGGGAGAAGGTCCAGCGGCCGTTCGATCATCCTAATCGAACGGTCTAGCGTCAGCCACATCACCATCCGACCGGAGCAGCAAACGACCGTAGGATCATCCTTAATCCTACGCTCAGGAGTTCGCCACATCTAGCATCAGCCAGCCGTTGGATTGATCATCTGATCCAGCGGTCGACAGTCAGCCACGTCACCATCTTCCGCAGTTCTCAGGCACCGTTGGATCTATCCAGATTTGACAGCCTACCAGCGTACCGCGCGTCTCCTTCCAGCAGTCGTTGGATCACTCTTGATCCAACAGTCTTCAGCACTCCACGTCGAGGAGTCCGAGCCTCTTCCCTGACCCTAGGCTCAGACCAACCCGAGCCAAGCCCCGAGCCTCCAAAGTCGCCCGAGCCTAGGCCGACCACGTGAGGAGCACGTGTGGCCTGGGTATTTTACACAGAGGCCCTGGGGACTTTTTGAAATTATAAAAAGGTCCCTGTGAAGCAGACCCCACGTGAGGAGCACGTGGCAATAGAGAAATTGCATTGATACCCCCAGCATTATAGGTAATTGCATTTAAGTCCCTATCAGCATATTTCTTTTTATGTAATTTTATTTTCTTGTATTGCAAATACACCCTTGTCTTTGCACGCATCCCTAGGTGTCATTTAGCATCATTTTGAAATTGTAAAAATTACATCTTGTTGAGTAACTTGTCCTCTATCTATTGTGCCACTTGTCACATTTTTGTAGTTGCAGTAGAATATTTAATGAATTAATTGGTTGATTTCTGAGTTATTTTGCCCAGTTGGACCTTTTAATTGATAATTAATTTTTCTGTGACTCCAAAAATTCTCAAAAATTCACAGTAGATCTAGGATAATTAACTCAACCTTGCATAAAAGTTTCATGTCATTTGCATGCATATCGAGGCTAAATAAATTGTTTAGTGATTTCCTTACTTTAATTTTAATAGGTTCATTTCACATTAAAACTTAGGTCTGTCAATTTTCCTAGAGTCCTCATCTTTAGATTTATCTAGGATAATTTTGATTCCTGAAAAAGATGTGATTTGATATTTATCAAAAATAAATTAATGAAAATCACCCTGTCTGCAATTTTAATTCACAGTAAATTCTTTTAGTGTCTAAAAATTCCAAAAAAAATAGAGTAGTTCATTTTCACCATAATTCATCATCTGGCCAATTTTCATAATTTTTGGACTTCATTTGTTATCTTAAATTGATTTAACTTCAAATTGGCTTGATTTTTGCATGTGTCTGCATAAAAATTAGAAAAAAGAACAAAAAAAAGATTCCCTCTGAAAATCGAACATTTGGACTTCGCTAATAATTTGCGTAAGGAGATAGATGCCTCCCTGAGTTCGACCTTGGACTTCACAAAGTAAAAAAATCTGCCGCTTGAAATTAACTCGAATCTAATTAAAGTGGTTTTTGATATTCCCTCTCGTATCCGACTGCAACGAACACTTTAACTTAATTTGGACATTAATCTGATCGAATTAATCAAGGGTGTGGGAGCGGCTATCATTCAGCACGATGATGGAGGATCTACGCAACGAGATCTTCCTCATCAAGAAGGCATTGGGGAACAGCGGGAGCTCCACGGAGGTGCAGCGACGCAAGGTACCGGAACCTAAATCCTTTACAGGTACGTGAAGTGTCAAGGATTTGGAGAACTTCCTATGGGATATGGAAGTTTACTTCGAGGTGACCAAAACAAGGGAAGCTGAGAAGGTTGGCTTGGCATCAATGTACATGTCGAGCGACGCCAAATTAAGGTGGAGGAGCCGTGCAGCAGATGAGGCAAGATCGAAGATATCCAGGTGGGATGATCTAGTCACGGAACTGAAGGCGCAGTTCCTGCCAAAGAACACTGCGTGGATAGCACGGGAGGCTCTTCGACGCTTGAAGCAGACATGTACTTTTTGTGAGTACGTGAAGTTTACGTCCTTGTTGCTGGACATCTAGGGAATGTCAGAGGAGGACAAGCTGTTCAACTTCATGATCGGGTTGCAAAGCTGGGCACAAGCCGAACTGCGGAGGCTGGGAGTGAAGGACCTTAATTCAACAATCGTGGTGGCGGACGCATTGGTCGACTACGGTGCCCAACCAGGCCACAATGCTGAGGAGAAGGAGTTCACCAGTAAGCAGAAGGTGCAATCGAAGGACAAGAGCAAAGGCATTGCTCATTATCCACCAACGGAAGAACGAGAGTACTCCAAGAAGAAGGGGCAACCCAAGAATAATGGATACTTCATATGCGATGGACCGTATTGGGCGCGGGAGTTCCCAAAGAAGGAGAATCTCAACGCTCTTCGTACATATGAAGAGGATGAAGAAGACGGTGAGGTACGCTTGGGAGCAATCGGTGCTATACGCAAGGTACGTCTCACGACACTTCGAGCTGGAGCTTTGAATTCGGTGGAGCGAGGGAACTCCACAACAAAGAGCTTTGGAGGTGCCAAGGCTCGATCGAGGACGCACAGGAGTGCACAGGTGCATGCGGAGCACCAAGGTGTGCTATGGAGGCACACAACCAAAGCCGCGGATAGGAGAAGATCTGTGCACGAGAAACCGATGCAGAGCTCAGGAGGGCAATGCAGCATGGACAAGGAGCTACACGTCCATGGGAGTGGAGTGGTGACGAACTACACCACCAACGATCTTGCAGGAGGCAAGATAACAAAGACTCTCGGAGCGCAGGAGGTGCTCATTTCTCAAGATGCGGAGACGCCCACAGGGAACGATCGACATCGACAACGAGCAAGCGTAGAAGTGAGTACTCTACATGTGGAGCTGGAGCTACCACAAACCAGCGATGGAGCTGCTATATCCAGGAGGGATACATCGAGAACATGAACTGACGAGGAAGCTCCATTTCTCACGACGAAGACCAAGTCATGGAGGGACGTGGTTCGTGAGAAGACCAGGTGCAGGAAGGGTGGCGGTACACGCTTGCACCACCCTTCTAAATGAGCAGCATCAGGAGGTGCATAGCAGATGGAGGATCGTGATGGGACGCCAGCTGAAGAGGAGATGCTCGATTGAGGACAACCGATTCTTCAGGTGGGAGAGGCTTGTCACACCCCCAAATTCCGTGATCAAGAATGATCGTGCAGACCCGGTAGCGGATGCTCGAGAATAATTGATGGAGCAAGGACTTCAGGAGGAGTCCAAAACACGTGGATATCAGGGAGGTTATCCATGAGAGTCTGGAGGCTCTACCGTACGTGATGGAGAAGCGTCACACAGGACACTGGCTCGGTAGTAGAGTGTTGTGGTGCTTGTAGCAGTGCGAGCAGTGAGTACATGCAGCAGTGCAAGACATGACGGTGGATGCACGTAGCGGTACGTACGTGATCGCAGAAGGGCGGTACGTAGTGAAGCAGTACGCATCGAGGAGCAATGAGGTACGATCACATACGCATACGTACGAAGGCGCACGGTATCGGTATCGAGGCCTGGTGATCCAAGGAGGCATGGAGCATTGCAGGTATTGAGTACGAGCATTGTCGAGCATGCTCGATAGTACGCGTACGACAGTGGTCTGGAGGCCACGATAGCGAAGTTCTGGAGGACTTCCCCTTAGCATGCAGAATTCTAAGGAAGGGTTTACCGTACGAGGGTCTGGAGGCCGCGGGTTCCCTTATGGCACAAGACCAAGTGTTTGGTGGCACTTGGTGAATTATGGCAAAGTTGCATAAGCAAGCGTTGGACAGTGAGTGTGCTGATGATTGGGCGGTTGACTGGGCGTCAACCGTACGGGAAGACGAAAGGACAACAAGGGAGTCGAAGAGACGAGCAGACGAAGAGTTGCTGAGGAACGCGAAGGATTGCCGAAGAACTCGAAGGGTCTCTTGTGTCTTATGTATCATTATTATAGATGTAATAATGAGTGTCCCTTGGGTTGCCTTGAATCTTGTATATAAGGAGGGGTGGTGTCTCATTTGTAAACACACACAGTGTACACACAAGTGTAGAGTGTCATCATCCACTTCTAGAGAGAGTTCCCCTTCTAATAAGAGAAGAGCTTTGTGCCCGTGCCTTGTGTGATCATTTGGTTGAGTTCTTGAGCGAGTTCTTGAGAGTGTTCTTGAGCAATCTATAGAGTCGAGCTCGTGCTTGTGTCTGAGCGTCGGTACGTTAGCAAGTAGGAGTATCGAGAAGAGTTGGAGCGTGTCCGTGACCGTTCTACTCGGGAATGCTGGTTAGCTACGGGTTAGCTAACACCGCACAGGATCGGTCGAAATCGATAACGGGATTTTAACCATGTGACAGCAGCCATGTTGGCTTCACCAAAGGAGGCAGCCCCATTAAACCCATATGAGTTTAATGGGGTTGTCCCTTACGGGCAGCCAACAATGGCTGCCCCCGCATCATTTTCGGTGCTTTTTTAATTTTTTTTGAAAAATATCGCCATGTATATTCATCGCTATATCCCTCCTATATGCTAATCGAATTTCGTCAGAAACAGAGACTCCTACAGCCTCCATCGAGATGACGTCGATTTAAAAAATCTTGTTACCGTAATAAAATGACTGTCTCGATGGAGGTTGTAGGAGTCTCTATTTCTGACAAAATTCGAATAGCAGATAGGAGGGATATAGGGATGAATATACATGGCAATATTTTTTTAAAAAAATAAAAAGCACCGAAAACGGTGCGGGGGCAGCCATGTTGGCTGCCCAAGGAGGCAGCCCCATTAAACTCATATGCATCATTTTCGGTGTTTATTTTATTTTTTTTATTTTTTTGAAAAATATCACGATGTATATTCATCCCTATATCCCTTCTATATGTCATTCGAATTTCGTCAGAACAGAGGCTCCTATGGCCTCTATCGAGATGGTGTCGATTTAAAAAATCATGTTACCTTTAAAAAATGACTGTCTCGATAGAGGCCGTAGGAGTCTCTGTTTCTGACGAAATTCGAATGGCAGATAGGAAGGATATAGGGATGAATATACATGGTGATATTTTTAAAAAAAATAAAAAAAAACGTCGAAAACGGTGTGGGGGCACCATGTTGGATGCCCCAAGGGGGCAACCCCATTAAACTCTCTATATATATATGGGTAAGTTGTGTATGCCCCCTAGGGGGAGCTAACTTAGCTCCCCCCGCCCCATTTTTCGTATGTTTTTTTTATTTTCTTAAAAAAATAAAAGTTATATAAATTTATTATTATATCCCTATATTATGTCATTCAAATTTCATGCAAAATAGAGACTCCTACGACCTCCATCCATATGGGGTCGATTTAAAAAATCCTGAGACCGTTAAAAAAATGATTGTCTAGATGGAGGCCGTAGGAGTCTCTATTTTACACGAAATTTTTATGACATAATATAGGGATATAGTGGTGAATATTCACGGAAAAAATTTTCAAAAAAATAAAAATTTTGAAGAAAATAGGGCGGGGGAGGGGGGTTAGCTAAGTTAGCTCCCCCTAGGGGGCAACCCCATTTTCCTCTATATGTATATATATGTGGGAAAAATGGGGCTGCTCCCTGGGAGTAGCCAACATGGCTACTCCCACCTCTATTATTTCCTCATTTTTTATTTCTTTGGAAAATAAAAATTTGTATATTCATCATTATATCCCTCTAACATTCTATTAAAATTTCATCAGAAACAGAGACTCCTAGGCCCTACATCCAGACATCATTTTTTTAATTGTCGCAGGATTTTTTAAATCGACTGTGTTTGGATGGAGGTCGTAGGAGTCTCTGTTTCTGACGAAATTTTAATAGAATGTTAGAGAGATATAGTGATGAATATACACATTTTTATTTTCCAAAGATATAAAAAATGAGGAAAAATATGGGTGGGAGTAGCCATGTTGGCTACTCCCAAGGAGCAGCCCCATTTTTCCCCCATATATATATATATATATATATATATATATATATATATATATATAGGAAATATTTCAGATGAGGTGCACCTTTCCTGGGTGCATGGAAAGCCCGCCATCCTAACCATCCATAGTCAATCTGATGGTTATCATTAATGGCTAGTTATATATATTTATTAAATGTCGAAAAACCCATTATGGTCATTTTGGTATATTCTATATTTAGAATGCAACAAAATATCTCCTAAATTATCTCACATCTCTCTCTCCTGTCTCTCTCTCTCGACGACGGCTCTCTCTCGATGACAACTCTCTCTCATGTCTCTCTCTCGACGACGGCATGTGGGAGGAGGCTGCTCTGACGTCCTCCATCGCCTCCCCAACAGATCACGTTCACCTACGTCGCGAAGATCATCGATGACGGCATGTGGGAGGAGGCCGGTCGATTCCACAGGTTCAAACGTCGAAGGAGAAGGTTGAAGGAGTGCGTGAATGGAGGTATGTGGGCGGAGGAGGATGTGCATGGAGGAGGTGGGTCGTGGAGGAGAAGGGCGGAGGAGGTGCGGGTAGAGATGATGATGGAGATGGAGGGCGTGCCCAGGTTTTACAATACAATGACCTATTTTGCAATCTCGAGTTTTTGTTTACAATCCCAGATCGTATTTTACAATAGCATATCATCTTTTTACAAATTTCAGACTGTTTTTTTACATTTATACGCGTGGAGGAGGTGGATCGTGTAGGAGACGGTTGAAGGAGTGCGTGAATGGAGGTGTGTGGGCGGAGGAGGACGTGCATGGAGGAGGTGGGTCGTGGAGGAGAAGGGCGGAGGAGGTGCGGGTAGAGAGGATGCTGGAGATGGAGTGCGTGCCCAGGTTTTTACAATATAATAACCTATTTTGCAATCTCGAGTGTTTTTTACAATCCCAGATCATATTTTACACTATAAATGACCTATTTTGCAATCTCAGACTGTTTTGCAATCTCAAGTTTTTTTTACAATCTCAGATCGTATTTTACAATTGCATATCACTTTTTACTAACTGTGATCTTATTTTTCAATGCAGGATGCAAAATTACAACAGGGATTCGATATTTACAAAGATGCTTGGCATTTGTGAAAAAAGCACATAATAAGATCTGATGGATTTACAATCTTCATACAGATTTTACAAAACGTCCATGATCTTTTACAATAGTGCTATCAAAATTACAATTATTATAATAGAAATATTACTAATTGTGATTTTATTTTACAATGCAGGATGCAGTTTTACAATATCAAGCGGAATTTTACAAAAAAAATCTGCTATTCTACATTGCGCGAAAATTCTACCATGTTGGCGAAAATTCAGTAACTAAAAGGCAACAAAAAAATACCAAATCAGACACGCTAAAAATGGAAAAATATAAAGATGAAATAAATTTCAAATTCGAAATTAAATTCAAATTTAAAACGAAAATGTATGGACTAAAATACCCTTTTGGATGAAGATCCGTTAGATCGAGATCTAACGGATCTCGTGATGGGCTTTCCATACACCCAGGAAAGGTGCACCTCATTGGAAGGGCCCTATATATATATATGTGTGTGTGTGTGTGTGTGTGTGTGTGTGTGTGTGTGTGTGTGTGTGTGTGTGTGTGTGTGTGTGTGTGTGTGTGTATGGGCGATCCCGTGAGAGCCAAAATTGGTGAGAGCACGAGAGGAGTGATTCTGGACCACAAGATTCTATCTTCTCTCTCCTAGTCTTCTCTCTCATAGTTGAATCTTGTGGTCCAGAATCACTCCACTCATGCTCTCACCAATTTTGGCTCTCACAAGATCGTCCCTATATATAGGGGGTAGGGAGCCTGCACCTTGGGGTGTAGGAAACTCCCTGCACCCACCCCTACTTTTCGATTATTTTTTTATTTTTTGGATTAAAAGTTGAGGGGATTTACTTAATATGTTAAGGGGAATATGTGTTTAAGGTTTCATGCAAAACAAAAATTCCAAACACGTTCATCTAGACATGGTCGATTTCAGCAATTCTGAGACCATTAAAATTTGGTAGTCTTGATGGAGATGATAGAAGTCTCGAATTAAGTTGAATTTAAAATGACGACATGGTGATACATAGTGATCTAAATCATACAAGGTTTCATATCCAAAAAATCAAAAAATAATGAAAAATTAGGTCGGGTGTAGGGAGTTACCTGCACTAGGATGGGGAACTTGCACCAAGATGCATGTAACTTTACATGCACCGGCGCTTATATCTTCCACATTTTTTACTTTTTTGAAAAATACCACCATGTATATTCATCCATATATCCCTCCAATATGTCATTCGAATTTCGTCAGAAACAGAGACTCCTATGACCTCCATCTAGAACAGGCCGATTACAGCAATTCTAAGACCGTTAAAATTGCATGTTCTAGATGGAGGTCATAGGAGTCTCTGTTTCTGACGAAATTCGAATGACATATTGGAGGGATATATAGATGAATATACATGGTGGTATTTTTCAAAAAAGTAAAAAAATGTGGAAGATATAAGCGCCGGTGCATGTAAAGTTGCATGCACCTTGGTGCAAGCTCCCCATCCTATATATATATATATATATATATATATAGGGATTAATGGGGCTGCCCCCATGGGGCAGCCAATTAGCAGCCCCCAACCCGTTTGAACCGTCGGATTTCATCTATGGCTGTAACATTTTGAGTTTTTTAAAATTCGAGAAAAATGTCATGTCCGGCGAGTGGGGCTGCAGCTCTTCCCATGTATCTTCTTCCCGAAAAAACCCAACACCGTTTCTTCTGGACCACCATCGTCACCGGAGTCCCCTCTCATCGACGCCGACCTCTCCGCCCGCAGTGCAACATCCTCTCCTTGACGCCGCCCTCCCCGTCCTTCCCCTCGCTCCCCCACCGCGTCACCTCTCCCTCTCCGGCTTCCTCCACCGCACCATCTCTCGCTACAGATAAACTCAATTTTCCTTTCGATTCCTAGCCGTCGCGACCTCTCGATGCTCCAACCCCCTGCGCGAGCCCTTGCAGCTCCAGCTTCTCTCGTGGTCAGCTCCTCTTGCACGGGTCTTCCCTGTTGCAATTCTGGGTGGCTACCAACCTACACCTCCCTCCAGCCCTTTCCGTCTCTCAGCCTCTCAACGATCGCAAAAGACTCTCCCTCCACAACTCTCTCAGGGTTAGTTGATCTCCAGTGCCTCTACGACACCTTCCATATCTCAAGGTTAGTTGTATATTCTTGACTTCTTGTTGGAGCTAAAAGCACATGTTTCGTATACCATATTGGGCATTAACTGTAAATCACAAAATGTAGAACTTTGGAAACGTAGTGTAATTAGACATACATTATTTGTTTATATCTTAATTTTTTATGGAACTCAATGTGAAAATTACATGCTTTTTTCATTATGCTAACATTTATTTACCTTTGAACTGTATCCTTCCTACCAGACCATGAATTTTATGCCTGTTCTTTCTGTATATTTCTTACATTTTGAGGAAATTTACATATTCTCCTCCAATGATTTGCAGAAGCCACATAAAGTCTGAAGTATTATTGAAGATCTTAGCATCACTGAAGAAAAAGTCGATTCTGTCTCAATCACAGAGCACCGACTATCTTTAATTTGTGTAATATGGTGTTGCTTGTACTCCGAACAGTGAGACTTGTAAAGAAATTACTCGTGGTGTTGTACTTAATTTTCTACTTCCACTTATAAATAAGATTGTTCTGTAAATGTGCATTGGTTGCTTGACTGTTTGAAGCTGAGGTGCTATATTATCCAGATATAGGTACCATATGGTTGATCCTGTTTGAGGTGGTTTGAGTTACTGGAGAGATTAGGTGATGCATGCAAAATGTTACCAACTATTTTGGAAATATGTATGTTTTCTTTTGATATTTAAATCATTCTTATGGAATACGTGATGAATTTTCTCATTGAAGTTAGCAGCAAAGGTAAGAACTAAATAGTGGAATTGGCATTTTGCATGTCATCATAAATTCCTAAAGTTAAACATTCACCGATAAAATAGAGACATGCATATCTTATTTGTGGATCCAATGATTATTTCATCAGATATCCCCGTATCCCTCCCACTGTGCTGCAAGGTGCCTAGTTGCCGACCTTTTGTAATAGCTGTAGAGGACGACATGTTGCTCGCATCATTATGTTCTACATAAGGGACGCAAGGTCACACATTGCATGTAGGTGCATATTGTCGTTCTTCACCATAGAAATGGAAATATAAAAGTTTCACATCACTATTATTTACACGAGAATAACACATTCAACAAGATCTAAAAATCAATAATCTTGCATCCTCCCTTCTTGTCATGTAAAAAAGTTATATCAATAATTTTTAAGATGAAAAAAGAAGTCCATCTTTAAAATGTCGATTACTTCTCGTTGGCATCACTTTCATAACAAGCAAGTGTCTCATAATTTCATTGACAAAATATCTAATTCAACTTATATCTTTCAATCATCTTCATAGTCAGCATGTATGTCACAACCACCTTCTTTCGCAAGTTGCTTTGTTAAGAAAAAGCATATTACAGTAAGAGGGCACATTCTTAGATTTTTTTTGAATTCATGCAGGAACATGAACATTCCACAATGGTATTCTTCTACAGAAAACAAAAGTGATGGACTTATTTCTAGAATTCAATAGGCCTCCCACTGGAAGATGGGTTCAAAGCACCGTCATTTTACTTTCAATCCAATAAAAGTAATCCTTAAGTTGTATTGTTGGTTTAGATTAAATTACAATATAAAACTTGCTGCTAATGGATCAAAAAATGATGGGCAGATATCTGAAACTAACAAAAATCTAAAATCCAGCGTATTTAGTTACTAAAAGCAGGAATCTACCCGGTGGGGTGTCGTTGGAAGTTAAGTGGATTGGAAGAACAAAGAATACATAATCAAGCAGAATTGTTGAGGTTGCCTTTGTGGTATCAACAGGTGGAACGCGTGAACGACGTGAGTGGGAAGAGAGAGAGCAGTAAGGGAAAATGGGGTTGATCCAGTGAGGACCCGTGCAAGAGGAGCTGAACACGAGAGAAGCCGGAGCTGCAAGGGCTCGCGCAGGGGGTTGGAGCGTCGAGAGGTCGCGGCGGCTAGGAATCGAAAGGAAAATTGAGTTGATCTGTAGCGAGAGATGGTGCGGTGGAGGAAGTCGGAGAGGGAGAGGTGACGCGGTGGGGGAGCGAGGGGAAGGATGGGGAGGGTGACGTCAAGGAGAGGATATTGCACTGTGGGCGGAGAGGGCAGCGTCGATGAGAGGGGACTCCGGTGATGATGGTGGTCCAGAAGAAAGGTTGTTGGGTTTAGATATTTGATATTTATACGTGATATGATCATAATTTAAATTCATGACATTAGTTGACTTTAGAGAGGGGATATAAGAAGCTTATGAGGGCATTGAACAGTATTTGACTTCAGAGACAGGATAGAAGAAGCTTATGATGGCATTGAACATTAGTTGACTTCGGAGGGGGATATAAGAAGCTTATGCAGGCATTGAACATTATTGAAGTCATAAGACTTTTAGACACATGAGGCCACATTTGCATAGGAAAAAATATATAAAAAATCAACTTCGACAAATATTTAAGGTTCGGAGAATAAACACAATAATTACATCATCTATCACTCATATGGTTATATCTCTTGATTATCCTTCAAAAGAATCGAACAAGAACAGGAGATGCATTTCACTCATCGTTATCCTTCTTTGTTCCATATCCTTTCATTCGAATGGCACATGAGAGTTCCCGACTTAAGCTCTCAGTTACGTGAGCAAGACGACGTTACCATTTGAAGTTGCAACACATTTCATCGAGAAGGTAGATGATTAATATATCATTATCATTCTTTACTCTTTTATTTTAGCTTTATCTTTTAGTATAAACATTTATAAATATGTGTAAATACAATAAGTTATCATTGTACATACTATTGTTTATAATATATAATTAACACATATTTTTCAAAATAAAAGAATAAAGAGAAAAGAAAATGAGAATAAGGATGTAATTATGTAATGAATATAGACTGATTCAAACCCCGAGAGAAGGTCAATCATTGACCTGATCGATAAGCAATAAAGTAGGGGGAGATGGGTCCTTGCATAATTCATCACTATTCATCCTATGTGATTATCATTCATATATTTTATTCATCAATAAAAAGACCTCAAAATAAATTATTTTCTAAATAAAATTTGTACATAAAAATACTTTCTAAATAATAAAAATATTTGTAAAATAAATGGTTGTACATATTGTGAATTATACCACTCATCAAAAGCCATAAAATAGGATCTTAAAAGATCAATTTCGGCTGCATATGAGCACTAATTCTTCGAAAATCACCTTTAATGGACTATAAATTAAATTATCTTTCAAATGAGTATGGTCTTCTTAAATTTTGAGTTATGTTGTAACAATTGACGTTTTGGGAGCATTGTATAGTCACATAATACTTATACATGTAAATATATATATTTAATTATTTTATTTCATACTTTATGTATATTATATTTCAAACACTTGGACATAAACCTAAAAATAAAATAAAAATAGAACAAAAATTATAAAAAAACAAAATAAATTAAAAATAAAATAGTATACTAGCCATACATGTAGATATTGCGCATAACCCCTATTTATTTAATACATTTACTTAATTCATAAAATTCAAATAAAAATCATTTTATGCTCCTCAATTTTATAAATAAATATAATATAAAATAAATATATGTATGTATGTAAAAATAATAAAATAAAAGAATAAAAGAATAATATATATATGTATACTATACCTATAAATATTACCCTATAATGTATATTGTATATATAATTTCATAAAAATAATTAAAAATCACAGAAAAATTGCTAGAAAAATAATATTTTTTTCATTTTAATCATTTTTTATTTTAAATTCAATTACAATTTTGTATTCATTATTCTTTGATTTTTAATTCCGAATTTTCTGATTGGTCAACCTGGGTTCGTTGACCCAGGTCAACCTTCCCTCTTCCAGATCGACCCGACTTCTTCGTCGCCAGACATGTTTTCGCCCTTTTTCCAGATCGTGTCTAGCCATCATCTCCCTTGATTTCTGCGCCCGATTCCTCATCTAGGATCTGTGATCCTCGTGGATCCCTAGGTGAAGTCGGATCTTCCCAGGGTTTCACGCGAGCTCTCGATCTTTCTCGACCCTGGAAGCTTATTTGGCATCTTTTGGAGCTCGATTTGGTGGTCATTGGTAGCAGCTCATACGTGGTCGAAGCTACTCTGCCGCATGCAGCCTCCTCCATCTTTCGTGTCGGAGTCGAAGCCAGAACCTCACCTTCCCCTCCGCAGCACTTCGCCAATCACCATAGTCTTTCCATGTACCTCCCAGTCTCTTCCATCTTCTCTTTTCATTCGATTTACCCCATCATATCCGTCGCCATTTTATTTACTCTGACAAGCCGGTCAGAGCCCCATATCGATTATCCAGATGCTCCAATTAACACCTCGACTCGCCCTCATCATTCTCCTGCATCCTGATCACCCTTAGCTTTGACCTTAGGGTTGGATTTAAGGTCAAGATATTCATCCTTCACCTCACCGGACATCAAACTCTGCTCCATCTCGCTTCCCTTTTTTCCCAGCTATAATAATCCGACCGGAGCTACGCCTCCGAGTCTTAGTATCCTTTGCAGGTACATGCACACATGAAGGGCTCAAACTGAGCTCCATACGAGGTGGCAGAGCACCCCCAGGTGCTTAGCATCGCCACACCAATCCAACCATCCATGTTCTCATCATACCCACCCATTCGACACGGAGCGATCTTATGAAGGTGTTTGACTTCACCGTGAGCCGATCAACACCGTGGATCGACAGAACCACTCGATCGAAGCTCGTCGGAGCCTTGTTCTTCCAGCACCCTTCAACACCGTTGGATCAGCCACCCTTGTCCAGATATGATCTAGGAATGATCTGGGTTGTTCTCCGATGCCCAACTTTTAATGGTCTGATCAGAGCCCCTGCACATCTGAGCTACATGTCAATGCCATCCTTTTCAGACCATCAGATCCGTACTGGCTCACCTGATCTACACCATACATCCTTGACATTCTCTGGTCGTCAGATCCCTTTGTAGAGAAGCATGAGAGCCGTCAGACCCCGCGTGCCTGCCACGTCCCTCGAAGGTATATTTCCCTTTTTACCCTACATTTTGTTTTATTTAGTTGTAGTCTAATAAATATAATCTATAGTAAAACACTTTTGTAGTAAGAACCATGTAGTTTCTATATTTGCACTTTAGTCCATCTGAGTTGCAATCACGTATAGCTCCATGTGTTATTTAATGTATTGCATATTTCATCCCATATTTTGAACTTGTTATTGAATGAATTAAATGTTATGTTCCATAGTGAGTACTATTTCGCATGCTGCGTGTGAGTTTTCTAGACATATTTCATATTGGCCCTTGCACTACCTGATTGTGTTACCCACTAGACCCTAGAACTTAAAATATTTGCAGATTGGTTCCCGCATTATTTTTAATTATGGAATTTATTAATTGCAATAAATAGCCAATTTGCTCCAAAAATTGCCTAAAAATTATATGTGACTCACATTTTCTTGTTTTATTTATGGTGATTTTTCTTCTTAATTTTCTTACATTTTTTATTATTAAAATTTTGAAAAAAATCAGAAAAACCCCATGTTTGTCATAGAAAATTTATAAAAATTCGAACAATCTTTTAAAAAATCTATAAATATTTATGTAGTTGCTTGATGAATCTGTGATTCATCGCCTTCCATTTTGGCTAAAATACTTGGTAAAATGCAATAAATAATCACTAATTCCAACATTTGTGGTAGGTCTTCGAATGAAGCCTTCTCTCATTTGTTTAGTTTACTTCCTAAGTGTAGAGCCTTAGACTTTTTGGGCGTCAGATGCTTAAGACCATTGTTCTAGATAACTAAAGACCAAGAGATGCTTCCTGGACAAAAGAAATAGATAATGACTGCTCTTCTCCTGCCTATTCATCTATTGAATCACATCCGTCGCGGGGCGGAGAAATTCCCCTTTCTTGCGTTGAGTAGTCACGTTCAAGGAAGCTCCCCAATACCCCCTTCTCAAGTCCCTATACAACCAGGAGGCCCTCCTTTTTTATTCCTTGGAGACATTTCCGGACCAGATCGACGCGCTCGAGACTTTTGATCTCGGCAACTATTATCTCTTTTCCGCTACGATCTTATCCGCTCTTTGATAGAAGACTTCGAATCCCATCCGAAATATTAATATTATATATTTAACACTTATTTTACTCAAAATAAAAGATTCAACAAAAAAGGAAAATAAAAAGAAAAGAAGTATGGATATATTTATGTACATACTAATCCTAACACCGAGATCATATCAATATTGACTTGGTCGACAAAATAAATAAGTAGGGAAGATAACGATCAAAACATCAAGAAATCGAGATTAAAAATATAATTAAACACATTTTTTACATTGTAAATATTTCAGCTATTTTATTTATCACTTATATAATTCTAAATTAAATTACTTCTTTTACAAAAGTTGTCACAAAAATATATATTATTTTATAAAATTATCATAAAAATAATTCATCACAAAAATAAAATATTACAATGAACCAAAAAAGGGTAAAAGCCAACTTCCGAGGTTTATAACTATTTATAGAAAACTCCAAACAAACAAAACTCACTTTTAAACTTAGTTTTATACTTAGTGTTATTTAATAAAAATATCAAAAAATATCGGAAAAATGGGTGAGTTATGGCATTAGGGTCCCATTGTATATATGTACTATATGTAGAAACTTCCCGGATTTTTAAGTTCGATTAACTTAATTTCTTTTCTAAAAATCTTTTAAAAATGTATATAAAAATATAAAAATATAAAAATATAACTAAGTCAAAATACCAATAAAACTCGAAGCCACGAAACCGCTAACTAAATTTTCCGGACCTCATAACATGGCCATACGGACTATGAATTGGATAAACTCAGTCTTAAAATTCATATTATTTAATTATCTACAAAATGACACTGATTTCGCTAAAATCGGAGTTAATATGCAAAATGTGAGTTTCGGGATCGTATTGGTATATTGAACAATGTACCGTAACTTATACTATTATTTAATATATTAATAGTTTATTCGTAAATTTAAATAAATATTATTTCATTAAGTTATTTATTTATTTACTAATTTAAGTGATAATTAATGATCATTTAATTACTTAATTATACTCTTAATTATTTAATAAATAATTTCATTATTTAATAACATAATTACATAAGTTAATTATATATTAAATAATTAAGTTAACATAATTATTAATATAACTTATTATTAATTATATTAAATAATTACATAATTTTATTTTTTTGACTTTTTCTCTCTTCTCCTCTTTTCTTCTTCCCCACGTTTTCATCTTCTTCCCGATGGAACCCAATGCCACCTTCCACTTCTCCACCCGCCTCTTCCCTTCTCACCGCCAACCGCCAAACCGACCTAATGGCCGGTCGGTAGCCCAACTGCCCCGCTTCCCCTCACCCCTCGGTAATGACCAGCCGCCTCCTTCCCTATAAATATCCCCCTACCCCCTGCCGGCTCCGGGATCCACCATTTTTCCACCTCCGAGCTTCGAGAGATTCAGACGAGTGGGTGACAGCCACCCTTGAGCGTCGTTGACCGAGGTGCGGTAAGATCGACTCCGCCCATGTCGTAGCTCTAGTCTACCGCACGTGGCCTAGCCTCTGCGAGCGTCGCCGTCACGTCTTGAGCCAAGGAAAAGGAGCATCTACTCCATTCAACAGGCGACGTCATTCAGCTCCATTCCAGATTAGCCTCCTTCGCCTCTTTCTCCTTTGATTTTCATCTCTTCTCCCTCCGATTCTCTTCTCTGTTTCGCCTCTCCTCCATGTCTCTTCTCTTCTCATCCCTTCTATTCTTCTCGCATTCCATCAATTCATCTTTATCTTGACCCCAAAATACATTCTTATCATCAATCTGACCATCTCCCCTTCATAGCCCCTCCATTTCCGGATTTATCGCACAAATCTATACTCTCCGATCATGCAGGTGACTGGGGATCGAGGTTACACATCCATCTCTATCAGAACCGCCCACTCACCATTTCCATTTTGTTAGCGATCGAACCTTCGAGCTCGAATCAAGGAATCCTTTGCAGGTCATCATCGCTAGTTGTAGATCGAAGGTTGAGATCACTTGAGGTATCACATCGAGTCGAGCATTTGATAGTCAACAGAACATATCTTCTCGAGAGCCGAAGCATCGCATCATCTGGAGAGTTGAAGCTTCAGTCCCGAGTTGCATGCACTATGGGGAATCAAGCAACAACTTTCTGAAGATCAAGTGTCTTCCGTGTCGCCATGTCATTTAGCTTGCATTTAGAGAAGAACGGAAGCATCCTCGTAGTAGGTCCTGCATCTGTAGAACATCATCGTCATCATCGTCGGCAATCATATACGAAACAAAGCCGCTCGTAATTGAAAAGCTCAACCGCCATCGAGACACTTCATCAGAGAGCTGTCACGATTGCTCCGCCTGTGAGGAGCAATTGGGGAAGAATAACCACGTGCTTCCATATTGAAGCAAAGCCATACGATCATCCGGGATCCTATGGCCAACGCCTCGACACGTGTCAACCCCACTGCCCACTGCTGAATCGCAATCACGCACTAAGCACGTGCTTTTGAAATTTTTGGCATTTTACGAGAACTTCCCCAAACATTTACTGATTTACGCACAGGTTCCTGCCGAGTTCAAGCATGTGAAACATCACGTGATTATGTTGGAACTTTTATACAGACGCCCACCAAACTTATGTTACTTGCGAACAGGACCTCAGGCTGGCTGCTCATGTGGCCGATAGGGATGTCAATCCTGGTCTACCCATTGGGTACCCGACCCGAATCCGCCCCATTTAAAGACCCAAAACCTGCCCCATTTATTTTTGGACGGGTTTGGGTTTTGAATTGACTACCCGTGCGGGTATGGGTATGGGTTTGGGATTACCTTGTGGGTACCCGAACCCGAACCCGCCCCAAACCCGAATAAAAAATATATATAAAGATAGATGTTTATGTTGCATTTTAATCAAACTAGACCAAATCCATTTCATATCTAATATGCATCGATCTACATGTATAAATATCCAACTCAATTTTCTCCTCTCCATCCATTTATTCATATTCAACTAATGTTTTGTATCTTTAATAAATAAAAACTATCAACACAAAAGAGTTAAACACTTAACATATATAAACATTTAATATTCTCTATATTGCGCATTTTTATGAATCGTCATATTACACGATCTCACTTTATTTCATCCATCTGTGAAAATCTTGTATACATTTATAAACAATTTAAGATTTACCATGTCGAAGATATGGGTACCCATTGGGTACACGGGTATTCGACGGGTATATGGGTACCCGCTAGAAATTACCCGTTTAATAAACGGGCGGGTATGGGTAGTGATATTATAAATGGGTATGGATTTGGGAATAGTAATACCCGCCCCAAACCCGACCCGCTGACATCCCTAGTGGCCGATCACATGCTTTCTGATGATTTTGCACGAGCGTCCCTTCAGCTTTTGTGCTGGAGCCCTGATTTACTTCTATATTACGCGTATGCCTAATATTTCCTATTAATTACAGATATATCCCTGTACTATATATAATACTATACATATTATAATACATAATAAATAGAACCAAAAATATAAAAATGTATAAAACGCGTATAAATATCGTATTATTTACTATATACAGTAGAAAATCATATTTTCAAAATAAAAATACTTTTTAGCATTAAATAAATATTTAAATCACCAAAAATATATAACAAACTTTAAAAATCATAAAAAATATATTAAAACATCTCTAAAAATCCTATAAAATTAGCTACAACATATTTTGTCCTATTTTTTACATAATAAACCCAAAAAAATAAAAAGCAAATAAAAATATTTTCGTCCAGTTTTCAATTTTAAAAATAAAAAAATAAAAATATATTTTCAACAATCATATTGTTTTCACATTAAAAGTACAACAAAAACTCATAAAAATTCTAAATGCTTTCTAAAAATCCTAAAAATAGTAAATAAAAATTACAACATAAAAATAATAAAAAAACTCAAAAAAATTAAATCTTTTTCCTAAATAATAAAAAAATCATAAATACTTAAAATTCACAAAAATAATATAAAATTCAAATAAAAATCCAGAAAAATACTTAAAATAAATAAAAAATTTTAGGAACCCTTTTACCTTAGATTTTCTATAGTTTAACCTTAGTTTTCCAACAGTTTGCCTCCCTGAGTTCGACATTCATGTGCTTTCACTATAAATCAAAGTTCAGGAATATAAATAAAAAAATAAACAGATTAACTAGAATTTAATCTTTTCTGGTAAAATTTCACCTGGTCAATTCAGTGACATTGTTATTCTTTTGAAACAGTAGAGTGGGTGGTTTTTTAGATGGCGTCGTTGTCGTAGAGGCAGCGCTAGGGTAGACCATAGACTTAGGTTTCGGGTTTCCCTCTTTGCCATGTTATTTCCTAACCCCACAGCTTTTTGTTTTCGATTTGTGCAGCATAGCTTGAGTAGTACGAGACAGAATCGAAAAGCTGATAATTAGTTGTAATTTTTGTTATAAAAATATAAAAAAAAGTTTGTTCGTAGGAAGGGGCCCCTTCAGGGTATCTCAACTTTTACCTTCCTCCCTTCTTCTAGGGGTTTGTTTCACTGAGTGGTGTGAACTTGGTGGAGCAGGGCACCCGCTGCGGTTTTCTCGCTCTACGTTTTTCTCGATGGTTTTCCGCGATTTTTCGAGGATAGGTGCTTATTAGGATTTCTAGATTTTTCCCCTTGATAAGCGCAAAATCGAGTGCGGTTGTATCGACTCACAAGGCGAGTCAACAGTCGGTGTTTGACCACACAAAATAATGGCTAAATCAACAGTTAACCCACACTAAGATCAATGAATTAGAAACAATGTGGAGTCAAAATTTATTTTTAACTCTGCACAAAAGATGTAAAGGGCAAGTATGCAGAGAGTTCGAACACAGGGAGCAAACAGAGTAATTTAAGCAAAGATGCTAAAGTGTGTGAGTGTGTGATGTGTATACACTAAGCAAGCAAGTCAATCAAATTTTTGTGGGTTTTTAATGTTTAATATTTTTTTTTATTTTAATTTCTAATTTTGTATTTTGATTTTTGATTTTCTGATTTTTATATTTTATATTTTATATTTTTGTATTTTCTTTTTCAATATTGGAAACTGAAAGAAATATAATACAAGGTAAGCTAAGGTATTTATAAAAATGCACAGAAATGCTCAAAAATTCAGAAAATAAATGTTTTTGGTATTTTTAATGTTTTCTACTGTTTTTGTGATTTTTAGGGGTTTTTCTAGATGTTTTTGGTATTTTTAAAAACTGAAATAAAGCAAAACAGTGCTAATAAGGCTGGCTGTGACAAAAATAAGATTTAGAAATATCAAACAGTAGCTCAAAATTTTCACACTATTTTTCTAATAAAGAGAATAAAATAAGTGAGAAACAGAAGCTGAGTTTGCAATTTTTGGGTTTTTCTACTATTTTATATATTTTTTTGAAGTTTTCGAGTGTTTTTAATTTTTTAGTGTTTTTCTTTTGAAATTTTTAATGATTTTTGGACTGACACTAGAATAGGATAAAATAGACACTAGGTAATTTTTTTGGAATTTTTGGAGATGTTTTAATATTTTTTTGGTATTTTCTAAGGTAGACAGTACACAAAAAGGCTGTTTTTGATTTTTAATAAATAAGAAAATAAAATAAAATCAAAAACTAAATAAATAGCGTTAAAGTACACCTATCCAGGAACTTAAGCCTATTTTTGTGGGATTTTTGGAGTTGAAATGATATTTTAATTAATTAGAACAAGACTCCAATCATCAAACAGTGCTGGCAAGGGCATATGTGCAAATAATGAAACATCCAGGGGTACGTACGCAATTTTTCCACAAAATATTATACTGAAATTTGCATTTTAAGGATTAAACATAAATATCCAAACCCGCAAGGGTATATGTGCAAATTACCCACAGGACGCGTGACTTGCACGCGCCTGGGAGGGGTATTTTTGCAATATTACAAAGCTCAGGGGGGTTCGATGCAATTTCTCCAAAATATTTCAACTTAAAGTAAAAATTTATGGACTTAAATGAAATACATAAACCTCAGGGGGGTCCCTGCAAAATACCCACCACCTCACGTGTACAAGTCACGTGAGGTGACGTGGCGGAGGACCTAAGTGCAAATATGAAATCTACGGGGGTTTAAATGCAAATGTTACAAAAATATTTAAACTACAACTTAAAGTTCTTGGACTAAATAAAAATTACAAAATGCGCGAGGGTAGGAATGCAAAATACCCTCGGCGCGCGATCGGACGGCGGAGAAGAAGCCACTTAAACACGTGGCGCTTGATGAACGGCCGATGACGCTTCGGAGATCAGCGGCTGAGATCAGATCTGGGAAAAGATCGACGGTGGACGCGTGCCAAGATCGGACGGCTGCGGCTTGATCTGGAGCTGGCCGAGGATCGGACGGTGGAGACGCACGGAGGAGGAACAGGGAAGAACTCCGCTGCGGCGAAGTTCCTCCGGCGATCTGACGCGCCTCCGGTGGTCTGGGCTGCTCCAAGAAGGTCCGGGAGACTCCTGCGGTGATGCTCTGGCGTCTGGGGCTCTCAAAATCGCCGGAGAGGCTCTGAGGTGCTGCTGCGAAGGCGGCGGAGCTCGGAGCTCCAGGTATCTCCGGCGGAGGTCGAATCGAGCCCCCCAGGCGCTATAGTGCTCCAGGTACCTGCAAAAAGGGTGAGAGGGTCCAGGGCAAGTTGCCTGGACCCCACGGTGGCGACGAGGTGGCGTTGAACGGCGGTTAGGGACTCGGCCGGAGTTGCGCTCCGGCGAGGTTGATGAATCGGCGATACAGGCGATGAAACTTCGATTTTTTTGGGGGTTTTTAATCCTAAGGCTAAGACTAAGCTAATGCACGAAAAAGAAAGGGGTGAAATGGCATCCTCGACGGTGTAGACCGGAGAGAAGGGTACCTCGACCGGCGAGCTTGCGGGAGGTGGTGGAAGCGCCTCCGACTTCGCACGCCTCGGCTGAAGGGCTGGCGGTGGAGCTGTCACCTCCACGGAGCTCAAGAGCACAGGAATGGCGCTGAAGGGTGGACCGAAGGTGTTCAAAATTGGGGAGGAAGATGGGGGGTTGGTTAAGTAGGTGGTGATGGCGTCTCCTTCAAGCGAGGCTCACGCGCAAATGATGAAGATCTGGCGTGATTCGAAGAGATGGCGTGGGAGAGTGATGATCGATGATGAATTCCCAAGAAGGAATCGAGGGGTGAAGATGAACGGATCGAGCTCGGAAATTGGGTGAAATCGGGGCGAAATCTGGCTGTCAGAAGATGGCAGGCTTCGGTCGGGGGAGTTGACCGAGGTCAACCCCAGACCGCACCTGGTTGGTCCACGTGGACCAACCAGGAAATTCAGAGTGGAAATTATTTGTAAAATCAAATTAAAATAGTAAATGAATTTATTGATTTTAGGTTATAAAATGAAAAATGTTTATTATTTTATAAAGAATTTTTTAGTGATTTTTATTTATTTTTCTGAGATGTATTTTTACAAGTTGACATTTATGCCCTTTATTGTATATATACCTATATATTTTAGTATTATATTTTTATTTAGGGATTTATAGTATTATTATTGAAGTTTATGATTTTATAAAATTATAACATACTTTTATAAAGATATTTTTATTTTATTTTTCTGATATGTCTTGTATATTCAATAAAATATAAGTATGTTTTATATAGGTATGTATATAGGTAAAGTACCTATGTATTGGATTCATACAAGTATTTTTATTTTTATTTTGATTTAGGTTTTTATTCTTGTTTTAATGTACATAATTATTACAAGTGTTATTTACAACATTATAAAAATATAAAAATAAATAAATAATGAATAAAGAATAAATTGAATATTTTATTCAGTACAAGTGTACAATGAGGGTCCAAAACTCAACTTTCAGACCGTAGCTCCGCCAAATGCGAAACCACCACCATTAAATAGTTTATTTTATTCTATATACAATTAAAGGTGAGTATGCTGCATTTGGAGTTGTCAATTGTGAGATACAGGTCTGGGAAGTTGGGATTCCGGATTTTTATTCAGACTATAACTTTTCATCTGTACATCATTTTTTTAATGAAATAAATTTTGTATTTTTCTTTATTAATTTATCTACAACTTTCATGTACAAAGTTTCTTTATTTGATGTATAAAAAGTGGAACCAAAAATAGGTCCCAAAATGAATAAAGAATGAATAGAATGTATAGGTATTTTATCTGTATTTCTGACCTTATCTCCCCCTACTTTATTCCTGGTCGACCTATTCATCAAGATGCCTAGGTCTCGGGGGTTTAGGTCATAAAATATTTACAATATTTTATTCTTTTTCTTTTCTTTATTTATTCTATGATTTTGGCCTTAATTACAGTAATTTACACACTAATTAGATGCTCATGCATGGATGCTAATATGGTGGAATTAATGATATTTACAGGTATCTGCTAGGGTTTTAAGTGCCAAAATGATAGAATAAAGATGATGAAATGTGGCTTCATCATCCCCCTATTCTTTACCTTTGCTAGTCCCTAGCAAACACATATGCAATATGTGCAGAAAGAAAAGAAAAGAAAAAGAAGAAGTTGGATTAAGTTTAATTATCGAACTTATCTTCACAAAATCAAAGTTTGGAGCTTAAGTCGGACCTTTAGAATTTTAGTGCGGTCGGAACCTTAATGAGAACCAAGTTTGAAATCCAACAGTCCTTGAGTATCCCAAAACTCGGTTCAAGTCTCCTCAATAGCCAGGTCAGAAATACTTCAACTCATACGCAAACTCTTACGACTATGAGTCTGACTCGTACAGTGTAAGTGATATGTAGCTCCCCACCTCAGAAGTAGCAAAGAAACAACCTCCCCCAACCTGGTAACTCTAATGCCTCGGTCTAGCAACTCTTTCCTCGAGAAGCGGGGTATTCCCTTCTAAGTTCAAGTGCAACCGGCTCAAGAAGAGGGGGTGAAGAGAAGAATGGACGGTAGCCAGTGTAGCTACCTATCCTTGGATGCAAGACCAGTGTAGTCAAGTCATCCTGCTGCAGGCTCACATATTTGACTTTGGAACTCGAGCTTGCTTATTGACTTTGTACATACTTTGCAGGCTTTTTATTTTTGTACATGCCTGAACTTTTTTTTTTTTTTTTTTCGAATACTATATACAGCAGCATTTACATAAGGAGTTTTTCCTCTTGAGCCAGTAGACTATCCCTCTTTTGAAGCTTTATTGCAACCCACGGCTTCTGTCTTTAGCCTTCATTACCACTAGACCACGTTGAGGTGCACTTCCTTCACTATAAGAAGAAGAGAGGTTCCGCCTAGAAGTACTACCCTCATATGCTACCCCAAGCCAAAGGAAACTGCCTCCTCACCACCTCATCCGTGGAGAGCTATGTGAAAGGTGCAGGTGTCCAAGTAAGGTCATTATCAACAAGAGTCGTGCGTGTGCTCCGAAATATTCTACTTAGGCAGTCAAGAATCCATTGAGCCAAGTCCCGTGATCCTCAAAGAATTAAGTCAACTAGACCTGAAGTACCTCAAACCCAGTTCCTATAAGGTTCCTGTTATTAGGTAGATTATAAGGTCCAATCAAGCTCCAATCTCCGGATTTTACTTAGACTCGTTCAACTATCAAACTCAATCCGAAAAAATGCGAATGCTATGCAAATGCAGAAAATATTTTTGTGATGCAATTTTCAAAGATTTTGAACTTTTTATGGATTTTTGAAAAGATGATGCATGTATGCAAATGCAGATGCATTTTTTTGTATTTTTTTAAGAAGATTTTTCAAATGTTTTTGGATTTTAGTTTTTGCAAATGTTTTTGGGCTTTTTGAAACAGAAAGATTTTGGCTAAAAACTAGGTGAAAATATGTACACGGGAGTGCTTCTTTATATATACAAGAAGTGGATTTTAAGAATTTACAGGGTACGTGATCAATTTTATACATATATATAGTGGATTTTGGTGTGATGTGTATATTCCTCAAACTTATTTGACACAAGCTTTTCACACAATTTTTGAAAACTATAGTCCAAAATAGTTTTTACAAACATTTTACACACATTTGAAAATCATTTTGCAAAGGCTTTCAAAACAGTATATATAGGTTTTTCAAATCATTTTTGCAACCATTTTTCAAACCATTTGCAAATCATTTTTCAAACATTTTATTTCACACAAAGAAAAGAAATTTTTACAAACCACACAGGTTGAAAACACGGAACAAAACATTTTCACCTGATTTATTAATCAGTATATACAAAAAGAATTTTTGAGGAATAACCACATCTTTTTATTAAGAATTTTTAATGAACTTTAAAGAATCTTTAGCCAAATTATTAAGACAAATACGAAAGTACGAGTTATGGCTAAAGTATATACATAGTATATACGACCCCCCTATACTTAGCTTGAGCTATGTCCTCATAGATCGGAGAGAAAAGAGAAGACATAACTCGTACTAAGTATAGACAAGTCTAAAGAATAAACGAATCAATGAATGAGAAGTTGACCGTCCCCCCTATACTTAGGATCAAATAATCCTAAGTATAGCAGACTGTACACAACGCAGGGAGGGTCAAGGGTGGGAATGAACAGATCGTACTCAGATTGTCTCCCCCTATACTTAGGGTAAGATATCCCTAAGTATAGACAAGAAGAGGAGACAATGGAGAGGATCGAAAAGAATAGAAAAACTCGGGGTGCCAACCCCCCTATACTTAGGACAAAGTACGTCCTAAGTATGGAAGGCTGTCTACAAGGGCGGCACCTTTTTGATAGATGAAGAAGATAGAAAAGGAAAAGAAGAAAAGAAGAAAAGAAGAAAATAAATCAACGGGAACAGTAGTGATATGAACAGCTGGATCTGTACAGCGGAAGATAGAATTGATCACCATGTATGCGATGTAGATGATGAGAGTCAAAGAACACATCTCATACCAGAAAAATGGGGGCAACGTCCATGGTCGGCGGATCATGATCAAGATAGCGTTTCAAGCGTTGACCATTGACACGGAAGGTAGAGTAAGATGACGGTTCAGATATGTCGATGCTGCCATTGTCATGTACCTTCCTGACCACATACGGTCCTTTCCACTTGCTCTGCAACTTCCCTGGGAATAATTTCAGCCTGGAATCAAACAACCATACTTTCTGATCTGGCTCAAACTGTTTATGGCTGATATGCGAATCGTGCCATGTCTTCACTTTTTCTTTGTACTGTAGGCTGTTGGAAAAGGTTGTGTCTCTTAGTTCCTCCAGGGCTGCCAATTCTGCTCGTCTCTGATCTCCTACACTCTCGGGATCCAAAAGTAGCTCAGTAACTGCCCAAAAAGATTTGTGCTTGATTTCCACTGGCAAATGGCACGGCTTGCCATAAACGAGACGAAAGGGAGATGTCCCCAATGGATTTTTGAAAGATGTCCGATAGGCCCACAGGACCGAGTCCAAAAGTTGTGACCAATCCTTTCGGTCTGGGCGGACAACTTTCTGCAAAATAGTCTTTATCTCCCGATTCGATACTTCGGCAAGACCATTAGTCTGAGGGTGATAAGGAGTGGCAACCCGATGGTCAATGCCGAACTCGTCTGCAAGGGCCCTGACTTTGTCATTGATGAAATGAGACCCCCCGTCTGAAATCAAGACTCTAGGTACTCCGAACCGTGAAATGATATTTTTCCTCAAAAATTTGCATACGGTTTTAGCATCTGCGGCTCGGGCGGGGATGGCCTCAACCCATCGGCTGACATAATCTACAGCGAGCAAAATATGCTCGAATCCCTGACTCTTAGGAAATGGGCCCATGAAATCAATCCCCCATGCATCAAAAACTTCACAGAAGTGAATAGGTTGCATGGGCATCATGTCTCTCTGTCCGCAGGTTCCCATTTTCTGACAGTCAGTACATCTCTTCACGAACTCATCAGAATCCTTGAAGAGAGTAGGCCACCATAGGCCGGATTGAAGCACCTTCTGTGCTGTCCTTTTTCCTGAATGATGTCCTCCTGCCTCAAGCTTGTGGCAGTATGTGAGGACGCTATGCTGCTCTTCCTGAGGAATGCACCTTCTCCAGATGCTATCCCCTCCTTCATGATAAAGGACGGGATCCTCCCAATGGTAAAACTTGGCCTTAGCTAGGAAGGTCTCAAGTTTCTGCCTGGGCCAACCCTGAGGGACTGTCTTGGCAACAAGATAGTTTACAAAGTCAGCATACCACGGGAGTGAGGTGACAGCTAAGATCGCCTCGTCTGGAAACGTTTCTGTGATAGGTGCGCTGGGCTCAGATTCCTCAAGATTCTCCAATCTGGAGAGATGATCCGCCACCACATTCTTGACTCCAGGCTTGTCCTTAATTTCAATATCAAATTCCTGGAGCAGAAGGATCCATCTGGTGAGACGTGCTTTGGCATCCTTCTTAGCCATTAAGTACCGGATGGCGGAATGATCAGTGTATACAGTTACTCTAGATCCGAGAATGTAAGCTCGATACTTATCCAGAGCGAAGACTACGGCCAGCATCTCTTTCTCAGTTACAGTGTAATTCCTTTGAGCGGCATCTAAGGTCCGGCTGGCGTAGTGAATGGCAAACGGTAAACCATCCCTCCTCTGTCCAAGCACAGCCCCAACGGCAAAATCTGAAGCATCCGTCATGATCTCGAATGGGAGAGACCAATCGGGTGGCTGAAGGACAGGAGCTGAAACAACCATATTTTTGAGAGTCTCAAATGATTCAAGACACTTATCATTCACAATAAACTCGGTGTCTTTGGTCAGCAAGTCGGTTAACGGTCGGGCAATTCGACTGAAGTCCTGAATAAACCGTCGGTAGAAACCGACATGCCCTAGAAAAGACCGTAACTGACGCAAATTGGACGGTGGATTGAGTTTTCTGATGATATCCACCTTGGCAGGATCGACCTCCATGCCCCTGTTGGAGACGATATGCCCAAGGACCGTCCCTTGAGTCATCATGAAATGACTCTTCTCCCAGGATAAGACTAGATTGACCTCTATGCAGCGCTTCAGCACACGATCTAGGCAGTCAAGACAAGCATCAAACCCATCGCCATAGACCGAGAAGTCATCCATGAAGACCTCTAAACAGTTACCCACCATGTCCGAGAAGATGGACAACATGCACCTTTGGAATGTCGCTGGAGCGTTACATAGACCAAAGGGCATCCGTCTGAAAGCATAAGTCCCAAACGGACAGGTGAATGTCGTTTTCTCCTGGTCTTCGGGCGCAATGGCCACTTGATTATATCCAGAGTACCCATCAAGAAAACAGTAATGGCTCTTCCCGGCTAACCGCTCGATAATCTGATCAAGGAAGGGCAGCGGGAAGTGATCCTTCTTGGTGGCCTCATTTAATCGTCTGTAGTCCACACAGACCCTCCAAGAAGTTGGTACTCTGGTAGCGACCTCCTCTCCGAACTCGTTGACAACTGTTGTGATACCCGTCTTCTTGGGCACCACATGCAACGGACTTACCCATTTTGAGTCGGAGATGGGATAGATGAAATCAGCACTCCACCACTTCGAAATTTCTTTCATGACGACCTCTCGAAGATTCGGGTTCAGCCGTCGCTGGAACTCACGCGATGGCTTAGCGTCATCCTCGAGATAAATGTGGTGGGAGCACAGCTTCGGGCTCAGCCCTTTGAGGTCAGCTATATTCCAACCGATTGCCTTGCGGTTTCTTTCAAGAACCTCCATCAGACGAGATTCTTGTTCTCCAGTCAAGTCTGCTGAGATAATGACTGGGTGCATATCTGGCTCACCTGCAAGGAATCTATACTTCATTGACTGCGGCAGCGGTTTTCTTTCAGGACAACTGGGAGGTGGCAGATCTGGTTTCTGATATGTCTGGGTGAATGCTACCAGGTCCGCATGAGAGAACTCTCGTTCGGCATGAATTTCTGACGAAAGGCGGCTGACTGAATTATCAATGTACTGTACGGGCTCGCACTCTGTCATGGTTGCTGGTTTGGAATGAATCAGACAAGACAACGGATCATCGAAATAGGCCCAATCAATGTCTGAATACGAGGGATCAGAAATAGAAGAACAAGAATTGAAATCATCGGCACCACTCGTCACGCTGCTGTCAGCCTCAGGTGTATCCGTATCCAGGAATGTGCTCTCCCGACTTTCGATTGCCATGAGCTTGAGGTACAATGATTCGGTAGGCAAGGCGAGAGTCGGTGCTACAGGATCTTTCCAGTTAGATTCATCATCAGTCATCTCGAAATCACGAACCTGGTGGACGTCCAGCTCTTCCTCTATCATTGATGCGGCTTCGCTTGACTGCTCCGAGCATTCTAACTCTCTGGCTCTGGTCTCCTCGATCGTCTCTATTTGTATGGTCTCGCCCTCTACGCGAAAACATACCTTCCCGCAATCATGGTCGGTCACTGCCTTGGCTGTGGCCAAGAATGGACGTCCGAGTATGATGGGGGCATCGGTTACCGATTCAGGGATCTCCATGTCCAACACAACGAAGTCCACGGGGAATTTCAGGCCCTGAATGGTAACGACCACGTCTTTCAACAACCCCTTCGGCCTCTTTATCGACCTATCAGCAAACTGAAGGACTGTTCTGCTTCGATGAAGAGTGTCGAACTCAAATTGCTTGAGTAAGGCTGCCGGGAGGAGATTGATTGAAGAGCCGCTGTCTAATAGAGTACGATCAAACTGTTGCTCTTGAATCTCGCATCTGACATAGGGAGCTCCTGCATCTGGTCGCTTGGCTGGCAACTTGTTCTGAATGGTGCAGCAAGTGTCATGTGTGAGCATATGGATCTGATCTCTGTGCCTCCGCTTTCTTCTGACAGTGGTTGTCTCTTTCAAATTCTTTTTGAAGAAAGGGATATGCTCAAAAGCTTCTCGTAGAGTCAGCTGAATGTGAAATCTGTCAATCATCTGATTGCCGAACTCTACCTCTTGGTTCTTTTTGGGATTTTCTTTTTTATTCCCCTTCGCTCGGCGAAGTGCCTCTGGGAAGGGGATGGTAGGGACCTCCTCAGATGGAGGACTAGAAATAGGTTCCTGTGCCGGTGAAGAAGGAGAATCCATACCAACATCATCATTCAATACATATGGATCCGTAATTTGAACAGAAACCTTTTCTTTATTCATATTTTTGTTGTTTTTGTTTTGCTCACAGTCCAAAGATACAAAATGTGGTGACACCACAACTGGAGTTTCAACAAAAGGAGATGTGGTGGCCTCAGTACCACCACTGGCACCTATCTCTGCGGCATCAGCACCGCCTTCATGTTCTGCATCAAAAATGGTGGCATCAGCACCACCGTCTTCTATACCATCATCAGCGGCATCAGCACCGCTCTTCTGCTCTTCTGGCGCTCCTGGTTCTGCATCCGGTTGTCGCTCAGAAGAGACGCCGCCGGCGGGTATCCTACCGCTCCTAGTAGTAACAAAATCAGCATCATAATAGAAATTATTCACATCATTCTCATAGTCACTAGGAGGGGTATCCTCTGAAAACTCTACCTGCTCAGGCTTCCTTTTGTAACTATTAGGGTTTGGTTCAATCTGAGCGGGTATGGCGGCTTTGCCTTTGATTATCTCCCTCATTTCCTGCCGGAATTCATCCATTTCTTGCCTGAAGGAGGCTTGCTGTTCGGAAAGCAAGCGGGCAAGATCATCAAGAGCGGGGTTCTCAAAGGAATGGGGCTGAGACCCGGATGAGTTTCCCTGCTGGAAACGAGGCTGCTGCTGCTGGTACTGGGGAGGCGGTTGGTTCTGAAAATGCTGAGGCGGTTGGCGCTGCCTCCACTGTTGTCCTTGATAGTTGGGACGAGGACCACTGTGATATTGCTGCGGTTGGGCATACTGGGGCTGCTGGTGTTGCTGTTGTGGCTGGCTGTTCTGGTATCCTTGGGCAGGGGAATGCTGTTGGGATGAGGAAGCACCATTACCCCAACGGAATCCGGGGTGATCCCTACGAATCGCTGGCTGGGGGTATCGGTCATACCAAATCCCGTTGACTTCCATCAACGGTTCCTGCTCGAAGGATGGTGGAGGAAGAACTGCCAGTGGTTGCTCCGGCTGATAAACCACCATCTGCGTGTCCGAAGATGGCGGTTGCTCTGGATGGTACTGCAGCAAGGGAACTGGCTCTGCCTGAATATGGTTTACCTGACGGTATGAGGTAGAGGCCTGGTTGGAGTTGCTGCTGCGGGGTGCAACCTGTGACCTGGGAGGCTGCTGGGAGTGCGATTGGGCCTCCTGAATGCACAACATTTGGGTTTTTAGGTCACTCATGACCTTGGCAATCTGGTCCATCTGGGCCATGCCTTGATTCTGTTTTTTCTCAAGGATCTCCATGCGGTCCAGCTTTTCACTGATGATGCCCATGTCGGCTGCGGCTGATTCGACTTGTGCTGCGGCTACCGACGTTGTGCTGGGACCGGCATCGATGCGGGCGATCCTCTGAAATGATCCCGCTCCTTGCGGGGGCTTCTGCTGTGTATAGACTCGGGCCTGGGTCATCACTGTGGAGTTCTCTGCCATGCCTTCGTAGATGGCCCAGACGTCGTCTTCTCCCTTGGAGAAATAAGACCCACCGCAAGAGGCGTTCACTAGCCCCTGCAGCTCCGGTGTCAGCCCGCAGAAGAAACTCTGAACGAGATTGGGCCTGGAGATATCATGGTGGGGACACCGGTCGATGAGCTCTCTGAATCGATCCCAGGCTTCATGGAACTGTTCATTTGGGATCATAACGAAGTTGCTGATCATGGCTCGAGCTGCGTTGGTCCGGCCGAGAGGATAGTACTTCTTCAGGAATGCGGACCGGAGGTCTGCCCAAGTGTCGACGAATCGCCCAAGGTGTTTGAGCCAATATGCGGCTCTGTCAACCAAAGAGAACGGGAAGGCGATCATCCTGATTGTGTCCTCGGTCGTCAACCGATCATGGATAGTGCTGCATATCATTTCAAATTCTTGGAGATGGAGGTGCGGCTCTTCGGTCGGCAACCCATGGAACTTGGGTAGCATCTGAATTGTGTTGTGCCGAAGCTCGAAGTCTCCATGGATAGGTGGGAGCCTGATCCATCGGTGAGTGAGGGATGAAGCTGGGTTGTGCAGTTCCCTCATGATGGTCTGTGGCGGTCTCTCGCCGCCTGGATCGTCTCCTCCTGCATCGGGTCCTCCTCCTCCTCCACCGCCACGGTCTTCTCTCATCTGCACTATCTCACGCATCAGTTCACCCATAAATGTACCCTGGTCTCGGATCTGTCTCTGCATGGTGTCCAGGGATGCTAACAACGAATTGTTGATGGCTGCCTGATCAAATACGAACGGAGGGTGATCATGGTCATCTGGGTGCTCGCCTCTGTCCGACATGACTGGATCTTCTGTAAAAGCAAAAGAGGACATCTCAGGTGCTGTAGAATGATCTGAACTCTGTGATGTACTGAAATCTGAAATGATTGGACTGAGAGAGGGAGAATGGGAAGAATGGTCGAGGGGGAACAGGGCGGATGTATACTCAGGCTCGGAGAGCGGACTCTCCGAGGTAGTCCTAGATGAATAAGGAGGAGTGCGGGATAGCGGTGCCGACAGGGTCGGCCTAAGAGATCTCCGTCCCATCATCTTGATTATTTGGAAAGAGTGGGGGCAAATGCAAGAGAAAAAGAAGAGAAGATGAGATGCGACAAAATTTTTGCACAATTGTGCGGTGTTTTTGATCTTGACTTAAACAAATCTAGCAATCAAACACAAGGCAAGGGTAAGTTCACCAACTCAACACATGAAGCCGTGAAGGTTCGGCTTTTATCTTTTCAAATTTTAACTTGATTCAGATATTTATCTTTGAACGAGTCCTTAGAACGCTACGCCTATAGGAGAGAGAGTACTGCCGGAAAAGTATCCCGTACTTGTCCTCCTCCTGTGTAACCTGTAGCTTGTGCAGTTGAGGTCCTTGTAACCCTTCCTGGATCCCTACTCAGCCAAAGAATAAGAGAGGAAGCCAATAGGCGAAACCGATACTTCGGAACTCGCTCGCAACGGAATCACCCGTGAGCGTGCAAGAACCTACTCGGACGCAAGACGATGAGACAGACACCCCCGTGAAGGCGTGGCCTATGCTCGATACTTCGGACAAGGTCGATGCTCTCACAATAGAGAGTCACCAATGTTGACCAAGCCCTACTCGTCTACGTACGATAGAAGCGCCAATACTTCGGTAATCCAGGCGATACACAAGGCAGCCACAAGCTGGGTTTTTGGCTCTAATCCTTACGAAGCGCTCACCTCACTTGGAAGGAGACCTTCCCATGCAACCTGAATACAAGTGAGGGTATTACTCACCCCAAGCAATGAATCCAATTACCTTTTTTATTTTGGTCAAGTTTTCTTTAGCAGTCCCTTTTTTAATTTTTTTGGTGTTATCGCTTCTTTTGAGTTAATTCAAACAAGCGCCTAACGTTTTTGTATTTTTCCTTTATCCTACCTTGTCCAAAAACAGAGGGAGAAAAGAGTCGGAAAAGCCGTGCAAGTCGTCACCAAGGTGGAAATCTCACCTTTGTGCCTAGATGATGCGTGCAAAGTAAGAAGACTTACAGCGAATCCCAGCTCTCTCCATGCGGGATGCAAAGCAGAATATTTAAACCTAATCTATATGGCGAAATGCAAAGCGGAAATCGTCCTAGAACAGGCAACTGCTAGCGTGAAGAACCACAAGTCAACTAGCAACTCCCAATCCGAATGTCCGGTCTTGGCTCACCCCTCCTCTGCCCAACACATTTGGAGTAGGAGAAAGCGCTTGTTCGGGTGTGAGCTCGCGGCGCGTGGATTTGGGAATTACTTGCTAACTGTTTAATTTAGTCTAAGTCCAAAACGTAACTATAGGAGCATGCAAAGTTAATTAGGTGTTTGGACCTATTCTAATCGATCAAGCAGGCCTAGATCTAGAAGCTCAATCCACAAAAGAAAATGAAAAATAAACACAAAACCGGAAAATGACAAGCGATAAAAGCGCGGCAAAACTGCGGTGAGCCCCCCCAAGTGAACAAACACTTGGAAATTGGGCCCTGTAGTGTCCAAGTCCAAAGTACCTGTATTATTACAAATTAATGGTCTCTCTCTCACTCCTTGCTCTCTCCTGCCGGCTAGGCTAAGAATAGCCGGCTCCACGTCCCAAGGTTGCGTCAAATCGCCAAGGCGGTCCGCCTCGCTCCGCGGTCCCTCGCAAGAAGACAAAACAAGAGATGGTCAGATAGCTCAATAAGATATGTCAAAAATATGAGAGATGAAAAATGCTATGGTAAACAGTCACACAATCAATAAAAGTGAACTACAAGCTGTTGCTCCCCGGCAACGGCGCCATTTGATAAGCGCAAAATCGAGTGCGGTTGTATCGACTCACAAGGCGAGTCAACAGTCGGTGTTTGACCACACAAAATAATGGCTAAATCAACAGTTAACCCACACTAAGATCAATGAATTAGAAACAATGTGGAGTCAAAATTTATTTTTAACTCTGCACAAAAGATGTAAAGGGCAAGTATGCAGAGAGTTCGAACACAGGGAGCAAACAGAGTAATTTAAGCAAAGATGCTAAAGTGTGTGAGTGTGTGATGTGTATACACTAAGCAAGCAAGTCAATCAAATTTTTGTGGGTTTTTAATGTTTAATATTTTTTTTTATTTTAATTTCTAATTTTGTATTTTGATTTTTGATTTTCTGATTTTTATATTTTATATTTTATATTTTTGTATTTTCTTTTTCAATATTGGAAACTGAAAGAAATATAATACAAGGTAAGCTAAGGAATTTATAAAAATGCACAGAAATGCTCAAAAATTCAGAAAATAAATGTTTTTGGTATTTTTAATGTTTTCTACTATTTTTGTGATTTTTAGGGGTTTTTCTAGATGTTTTTGGTATTTTTAAAAACTGAAATAAAGCAAAACAGTGCTAATAAGGCTGGCTGTGACAAAAATAAGATTTAGAAATATCAAACAGTAGCTCAAAATTTTCACACTATTTTTCTAATAAAGAGAATAAAATAAGTGAGAAACAGAAGCTGAGTTTGCAATTTTTGGGTTTTTCTACTATTTTATATATTTTTTTGAAGTTTTCGAGTGTTTTTAATTTTTTAGTGTTTTTCTTTTGAAATTTTTAATGATTTTTGGACTGACACTAGAATAGGATAAAATAGACACTAGGTAATTTTTTTGGAATTTTTGGAGATGTTTTAATATTTTTTTGGTATTTTCTAAGGTAGACAGTACACAAAAAGGCTGTTTTTGATTTTTAATAAATAAGAAAATAAAATAAAATCAAAAACTAAATAAATAGCGTTAAAGTACACCTATCCAGGAACTTAAGCCTATTTTTGTGGGATTTTTGGAGTTGAAATGATATTTTAATTAATTAGAACAAGACTCCAATCATCAAACAGTGCTGGCAAGGGCATATGTGCAAATAATGAAACATCCAGGGGTACGTACGCAATTTTTCCACAAAATATTATACTGAAATTTGCATTTTAAGGATTAAACATAAATATCCAAACCCGCAAGGGTATATGTGCAAATTACCCACAGGACGCGTGACTTGCACGCGCCTGGGAGGGGTATTTTTGCAATATTACAAAGCTCAGGGGGGTTCGATGCAATTTCTCCAAAATATTTCAACTTAAAGTAAAAATTTATGGACTTAAATGAAATACATAAACCTCAGGGGGGTCCCTGCAAAATACCCACCACCTCACGTGTACAAGTCACGTGAGGTGACGTGGCGGAGGACCTAAGTGCAAATATGAAATCTACGGGGGTTTAAATGCAAATGTTACAAAAATATTTAAACTACAACTTAAAGTTCTTGGACTAAATAAAAATTACAAAATGCGCGAGGGTAGGAATGCAAAATACCCTCGGCGCGCGATCGGACGGCGGAGAAGAAGCCACTTAAACACGTGGCGCTTGATGAACGGCCGATGACGCTTCGGAGATCAGCGGCTGAGATCAGATCTGGGAAAAGATCGACGGTGGACGCGTGCCAAGATCGGACGGCTGCGGCTTGATCTGGAGCTGGCCGAGGATCGGACGGTGGAGACGCACGGAGGAGGAACAGGGAAGAACTCCGCTGCGGCGAAGTTCCTCCGGCGATCTGACGCGCCTCCGGTGGTCTGGGCTGCTCCAAGAAGGTCCGGGAGACTCCTGCGGTGATGCTCTGGCGTCTGGGGCTCTCAAAATCGCCGGAGAGGCTCTGAGGTGCTGCTGCGAAGGCGGCGGAGCTCGGAGCTCCAGGTATCTCCGGCGGAGGTCGAATCGAGCCCCCCAGGCGCTATAGTGCTCCAGGTACCTGCAAAAAGGGTGAGAGGGTCCAGGGCAAGTTGCCTGGACCCCACGGTGGCGACGAGGTGGCGTTGAACGGCGGTTAGGGACTCGGCTGGAGTTGCGCTCCGGCGAGGTTGATGAATCGGGCGATACAGGCGATGAAACTTCGATTTTTTTGGGGGTTTTTAATCCTAAGGCTAAGACTAAGCTAATGCACGAAAAAGAAAGGGGTGAAATGGCATCCTCGACGGTGTAGACCGGAGAGAAGGGTACCTCGACCGGCGAGCTTGCGGGAGGTGGTGGAAGCGCCTCCGACTTCGCACGCCTCGGCTGAAGGGCTGGCGGTGGAGCTGTCACCTCCACGGAGCTCAAGAGCACAGGAATGGCGCTGAAGGGTGGACCGAAGGTGTTCAAAATTGGGGAGGAAGATGGGGGGTTGGTTAAGTAGGTGGTGATGGCGTCTCCTTCAAGCGAGGCTCACGCGCAAATGATGAAGATCTGGCGTGATTCGAAGAGATGGCGTGGGAGAGTGATGATCGATGATGAATTCCCAAGAAGGAATCGAGGGGTGAAGATGAACGGATCGAGCTCGGAAATTGGGTGAAATCGGGGCGAAATCTGGCTGTCAGAAGATGGCAGGCTTCGGTCGGGGGAGTTGACCGAGGTCAACCCCAGACCGCACCTGGTTGGTCCACGTGGACCAACCAGGAAATTCAGAGTGGAAATTATTTGTAAAATCAAATTAAAATAGTAAATGAATTTATTGATTTTAGGTTATAAAATGAAAAATGTTTATTATTTTATAAAGAATTTTTTAGTGATTTTTATTTATTTTTCTGAGATGTATTTTTACAAGTTGACATTTATGCCCTTTATTGTATATATACCTATATATTTTAGTATTATATTTTTATTTAGGGATTTATAGTATTATTATTGAAGTTTATGATTTTATAAAATTATAACATACTTTTATAAAGATATTTTTATTTTATTTTTCTGATATGTCTTGTATATTCAATAAAATATAAGTATGTTTTATATAGGTATGTATATAGGTAAAGTACCTATGTATTGGATTCATACAAGTATTTTTATTTTTATTTTGATTTAGGTTTTTATTCTTGTTTTAATGTACATAATTATTACAAGTGTTATTTACAACATTATAAAAATATAAAAATAAATAAATAATGAATAAAGAATAAATTGAATATTTTATTCAGTACAAGTGTACAATGAGGGTCCAAAACTCAACTTTCAGACCGTAGCTCCGCCAAATGCGAAACCACCACCATTAAATAGTTTATTTTATTCTATATACAATTAAAGGTGAGTATGCTGCATTTGGAGTTGTCAATTGTGAGATACAGGTCTGGGAAGTTGGGATTCCGGATTTTTATTCAGACTATAACTTTTCATCTGTACATCATTTTTTTAATGAAATAAATTTTGTATTTTTCTTTATTAATTTATCTACAACTTTCATGTACAAAGTTTCTTTATTTGATGTATAAAAAGTGGAACCAAAAATAGGTCCCAAAATGAATAAAGAATGAATAGAATGTATAGGTATTTTATCTGTATTTCTGACCTTATCTCCCCCTACTTTATTCCTGGTCGACCTATTCATCAAGATGCCTAGGTCTCGGGGGTTTAGGTCATAAAATATTTACAATATTTTATTCTTTTTCTTTTCTTTATTTATTCTATGATTTTGGCCTTAATTACAGTAATTTACACACTAATTAGATGCTCATGCATGGATGCTAATATGGTGGAATTAATGATATTTACAGGTATCTGCTAGGGTTTTAAGTGCCAAAATGATAGAATAAAGATGATGAAATGTGGCTTCATCACCCCTTTCTGCGCAATCGTAGCTAGGTGCTTGTTTAGGTTGAATCACCTAGTTGCTTGTGATCTAGGTCAAAAACAAAAAGACAAAAACATCGTTAGATGATTGTTTGAAAATACTCAAAAAAAGTGATAACCGGAAATAAAACAAGGACTGCTAATTTTATCTGACCCTAAAATGAAACGTAAGGACTCTACTTAATTTGGGCGAGCAATCCCCCGTAAATGAATTGTAGATACTCTCTCCAGATCTGTTAGTGAGAGACGACCCTTAAGGTTGAGCCAGAGTCTGGGTTTCGTTCGAAGTACTACTTAGTTCATACTTTTAATCACTTAATCTTTAGTGGGGACTCTTGGGTAGCTGGAAATGGTCCGAGTTTCCTTAGCAGAGTGGGAGGTTTAGAGGACATCGCAGTAGCACGGTCCTCAAGTAACACGGGTAGCTGAAAATGGTCCGTACTTACTCCCATACTGGATGAGAATAGATGATTTCTTGTAAGAACTCGGAATAGTATTTCGGGGAAGTTTCGGTCACCTATCAGCTTACGCTAATCTATGAGAAGACTTGTCTGCCAAATAACCCTAAAATTGAAAAGATAAACGACCGTACTTTTACGGTCATCACCAGGAGAAGTTAGTGAATTCAGGGTTTGCTTTCTGTTTGACTTGTGGTGTGAGTCCTTCTTCGAGATTTTGATCAACCATTATCTATCAAGATGATGGGTCGGCGATCGCTTCGGTCAACTCTGACCGATCCACTCTCTCATGCACTTGCCCATTCATCCATATCAGTTCGGGATGTCTCCCTTCCCAAACCAAAATCTACTCGAGTTGCTATTTCCAGGCGTGACTCTAACTCTCAAAGCTCGTCGTCGATTTCTTCTCCTTCTCATTCTCCCTCATCATCACCTCTGGTTCAAGAAAACCATCAGCAGTTACATGTTGACCAGGCCGAGCCTGATCTAGATTCTTTCTCTTTTCCAGAAGACATTGCTAGAAAGGGATCATAGACCACCTCAGCTATAATAGATCTGGCTACGATCAACAGTAGTCTACTTCCTTCTCTCGAGATTATGCAGAATCATATTAGGGAGCAAGGTGGACTCATGAATGATGTCAGAGCCAAGCTGACTAAGCTGCAAGCACATAGAGACCATCTAGATGCTAAGAATCAAGGAGCTGAGGAACCAGAGCTACCTGATGGAGTAGAGAGATTGCCGCTTGGTCTAAACCGAATAATGCAGCAACTCTACAACACGGGAGCTACTACCACTCATCAATGGATCCGTCTCTTGATTATTCATGGAAACTTTGAGCTTAGGCCTCAGACGATCCAATTGTTGCCCAAGTTTCACAGGCTTTTTTACTGAGGAGCCACATCTGCACCTTCAAGAATTTGAGCTCATTTGCAGTATGGTGCATGATGCACATGTTAACGAGGATATGATCAATGATCGCCTTTCCTTTCTCCCTTATAGACCAAGCAGCTTACTGGCTGAAATACTTATGGAGATATGTTTCGATGTGGGAGCACCTGCAAACTGCCTATCTGAACAAGTACTACCCACTTGGTCGAATGAATGCTGCCAGAGCCATGATAAGTAATTTCACCATGATCGGGAACGAGCAGTTCCACAAGGCGTGGGATCGTTTTAGAGAGCTCATTAATCGGTGCCCCCATCATGAAATCTCGAAGCCAACTCTTGTACAAAGTTTCTTTAGGGGGATAACACCATAGTTACAAGGACCGGTGAACGCTTCTTGTAGTGGGTCGTATTTTTCAAAGCATGGGGACCAGGTCTGTCCATTTATGAGAAAATGGTAGAGAACTATACCACGATGTCCCAGACTTGGGTTCATAATCAGACGAATCCACCTACATATCACCAACACTCCCGAGTGGCACAAATTGAAGGGAATCTGTCTTCTGCTATCACGATACCTATCAAATCCTCATTAGCTAATATGGAGATCATTTGTTAGAAGTTGGATTGCATGGAAATTATCGAGAAGAAGTGCCAGAATTTAGACAAGCTCGATAAGATCAACAAGCTTGAAAGATGCCTTAGTGATCTGAAGACACAGATTGTGCCTTCAAGAGATACAAGCAGATTCAAACAAGTCTTATAGATCACAAGCTGATTCAGGAAGCCGAGATCGAGGCATACTTCCATGGCTTCCAGTTCAGCACATTTACCATGTGTACTCTGAGCTGACTCATTAGTCTTTGGCGTACCCGCAACACCAGCAAACACCATCATCTGACACTCAGATGGTGGTGTATCAGAGTGATCCGTCATTGGCATCGATGCCCCTAGTCTACTCCGAGATGCATGAGCCATTAACTGAGGTCAATGGTATGTGGTACAACTAGACGCAGCAACCAAGGACCCGTCACGATCACCTTAGTTTCTGTTGGTCTACAAGACGTGCCTCTTCCCAGCAGACTCCGTAGGCACAGATGGGGCAAAGCAGAGAACAACAGCAGCATTCTGGTCCTAGCCAGTACTAGAACACTCAATGGAGACAGAGTTCATATCCTTCTCAGTATCAACAAAACTATCCTCACAAACACTCAGCTCCGCAACAGCCTCAGTACCATCGAGGCGACTCATCCGGGTCTCATGGGCCATTCCATGATAACCCAGTCTTATAGTATCTCGTCAATCTGGTCACTGACCAAAAGGTTGCTTTTAGGTGAGAAATGAATGAGTTCAAAACTCATGTCATGGATCTGCTTAAAGGGAAGTCCGCCTTGCCTGCTCAGATAGAATCAAATCCAAACAATCTGAAGCGAAAGTCAGAGCAGGTAGATTTGACCGAGCCCACCCTCCAGTCACAGGTATTTTCAGACGATTATCTTTTATGTGATGACGCTGATTTCATTTCTCTTAGGAGCGGTAGGATGCCAGTAGGCGGAAACTCAATTAGGGTCGACAAGGATATACTTGAGGATACAAGTGAGCCTGTTGAGGATGTTGATGGTGGTGTTGAAGCCGTATATCCCTATGATGATGAAGATGGTGGTGTTGAAGCCACCAAGTCTGAAGAGCAGCCAGAGCCAAACACCGATACAACTACTTTACCTTTCCCTGTGTATAGTGGTGATAAGAGAAAATCACAAAAAAATATACAAAAGAGAAGAACTTGAAAGAGAAATAAAAAGATTGTTGATTAATCTCTATCTTTCCCTGATAATTCATGAAGTGCAAGTCCCTGTTTTGCAAACATATTTCCTTCTTCTTCTTCTGATCCTCCTATTGTATAGACTAACCAGGAGGATGCACATATTCATTTTCCCAAAGCACTCTGCTTAGGAAAAGGCAATAAAAAGGAAAACACCAAAAAGATTCAAATGAATGATCTGACGAACGAGATGATCCACAAGTTCACAATCTAACTCACTCTTACAGAAGCCTTGGAATACATTCCTCTTCTGCATAAAGGCTTAAAGAACGAACCACAGTCCGCAGAAAGAAGAGGCAGTGCAACCATTGTTCAGAAATCCATGTGTTGACCAAGGAGACTTGCCTTGCAATTCAGAAGCATTTCCCAGACAAGAGATCAGATACGGGAGCGTCATATGTCAGATGCGAGATCCTCGATCAGACTTTTGATCAGACTCTATTAGATAGAGGATCTTCGATTAATCTTCTCCCTTCTTCCTTACTCAACAAGTTCAAGTCCGAACCTCTTCAACCAAACCGAACGGTCTTGCAGTTTGCTGATAGATTGGTCAAGAGGTCTAAAGGTTTAATCGAAGTTGTTATCGTCACCATTCAGGGTTTGCAATTTCCCATAGACTTCGTCGTGTTGGACATGGCGGTCCTTGAATGTGTGACTGATATCTTGATCATATTAGGATGAACTTTTCTAACGAGAACAAAGGCCGTTTCCGACTATGGTACCGGGAAGGTGTACTTTCGCGTATATGGCGAAAGTATACATATATAGATGATCCAAGACCAACAATCTAGCTGAATCAGAGAGAGCATCTGATGAAGAACCCGACAAACATCAGGATTGTGATTTCATACAAACACATGATAAGGCCGTCTGGGTCGAACCTAGTACCCAATCATTCATCACACCTTCAATAGAAGATGAAATTCAAATATCAGATGATGGGAGGTTGGAGAACATAGTCCTAGAACCGAATAGTGAAAATCTTTATGGAGACTAGTTTGAGACCTTTTAAGATCATTCCGATGTTCTTAATCCCTCCGAGTCCGAAGTGGATAACCATAGATTGGCAGTGCTTTGCTGAATTTTTATCACTTTAGACTTCATCTACAAAGTCTACAACCAGCCTGGAGACCGAACTAAAGCAGAATATCCAGCAGTCTCCAGATTTTTCTAAGTCAGAGCAGGCCGAGCATACAAAGACTGACCTAGTAGCATATACCCAGGCCCTAGTCAAACCAACTCTTCTTGTTCCTTCTCTCCCTGAGCTCAAATCGCTACCTCAACACATGAAATACTGATTTCTTGCTGGAGAGCTGAAAATATTTACGGTCATCATTGCTTCTGATCTGACCGATGAACAAGAATATCGTTTGATGGAGATTTTTGAAGAGAACCACAAGGTGATCAGGTGGTCAATAGCTGATCTCCATTGGATTAGTCCGGCTTTGTGATCCCACCACATCTTTCTCTAGGATGACGCCAAACCATCTTGTGCTCAGCATAGGCTAAACCCGAATCTTCGAGAGGTAGTTATGAAAGAAATATCCAAGTGGTGGAGCGCTGATTTTATCTATCACATATCCGACTCGAAATGGGTTAGTCTGTTAGATGTGGTAACTAAGAAGATGGATATCACTACAATGATAAATGAGGATGGAGAGGAGATCGTTAACCGGTACCGACTTGTTGGCACGTTTGTGTGGACTATAGATGTTTGAATCAGGCGACCAAGAAGGATCACTTTTCGCTGCCTTTCATTGATCATATCATCGAATGATTAGCTGGAAAGAGTCATTATTACTTTCTCGATGAGTACTCGGGATATGACCAAGTGGTCATTGCTCCTGGAGACCAAGAAAAGACAACATTCACCTATTCGTTTGGAACGTATGCTTTCAAACAAATGTCCTTTGGACTATATAATGCTCCGACTACATTCCAGAGTCCATGCTTTCTATTTTTGTGGACATGGTGGGAGATATCTTGGAGGTCTTCATGGATGATTTTTTGGTCTACGACGATGATTTTAATTCCTGCCTTTCTAGCCTAGACAGCATGCTTCAGAGGTGCATGGAGGTTAACATCATACTTTCTTGGGAGAAGAGTCATTTTATGATGACTTAGGGGACAGTCCTTGGTTACATCATCTCCAACAAGAGCATGGAGGTGGACCCGTCCAAGTTGGATATCATAAAGAAACTCATTCCACTGTCCAATCTGAAGTAGTTACGATCTTTTCTGGGGCATGTCGATTTCTACTAACATTTCATACGAGACTTCAATAAAATTGCCCGATCGTTATCTGACCTTCTCGCAAAAGACATCGAGTTTATCGTAGATGATAAGTTTATTTCGGCATTTGATACTCTCAAGAGCATGTATGTAGAGGCTCCTGTCCTTAAGCCACCTGATTGGTCTCTTCCATTCAAATGACGGACGCCACCAACTTTGTTGGTGGGGCTGTGTTGGGATAGAGGAGGGATGGCCTTCCATTTGATATACACTATGCTAGCAAGACTTTAGATTCCACTCAGAAGAGTTATACGATTACAGAGAAGGGGATGCTAGCCATAGTATTTGCCTTAGATAAATTTAGGTTTCACATCTTAGGATCCAAGGTGACCATCTTCACTGACCACACCGCCATCAAGTACTTGATGGATAAGAAGGATTGAAAACTGCACTGACCAAATGGATCCTTCTACTCCAGGAGTTCGATATTATAATCAAGGATAAGCTTGGAGTCAAGAATGTGGTGACGGATCACCTCTCCTGATTAGAAACACCCGGAGACTTTTGAGTTTGATGCACCCATAATCGAGACCTTCTCGATGAGGCATCTCTTGTTGTCGCCTCACTACCATGGTATGGCAACATTGTGAACTATCTTGTTGTGAAATTCCTACAAGGTTGGTACAGATAGAGCCTTGATACTTTCCTTATGAAACCAAGGCTTACCATTAGGAGGATCCGGCCCTTTATCATGAAGGAGCAGATTTCGTATGGCGTCGGTGTATTCCTCAAGAGGAATACCATAGTGTACTCATGTATTGCCATAGATTAGAAGCTGGAGGACACCATTCAGGAAAGAGGATAGCACATAAGGTGCTCCAATCCGACCTTTGGTGGCCTACACTCATTGCGGATGCCAATGCATTCATAAAGAGATGTACCAACTATCAAAGAATGGGTACTTGTGGACATAGAGATATGATACCGATGCAACCGATTCACTTCTGTGAAGTGTTTAATGCATGGGGTATCGACTTTATGGGCTCATTTCCCGAAAAGTCAGGGGTTCGAGTATATTCTTCTAGTTGTGGATTATGTAAGTCATTGGGTAGAGGCTATTCCTGCCTGAGCCATTGATGCGAACACGATTTGTAAGTTCCTAAGAAAGCGTATCATTACGTGGTCCGGGGTCCCTCGTGTTCTGATCTCAAACAGGGGTAGCCACTTCATCAATTACAAAGTAAGAGCACTTACTAACGAGTTCAGCATAGATCATCGGGTTTCTACTTCGTATCATCCTCAGACAAATGGTCTAGCTGAGGTTTCGAACAGAGAGATCAAGACGATCTTGCAGAAGGTTTTCGCCCAGACTAAAAGGATTGGTCACAGCTTTTGGACTTGGTTCTTTGGACCTATAGAACATCCTTCTAAACTCCATTGGGTACATCTCCCTTCCGACTCGTTTATGGCAAGCCATGCCACTTACTTGTTGAGATCAAGCATCAATCTTGTGGGCGGTGAAAGAAGTAATCTTTGGTTTAAATGATGCGGGAGATCCTAGGCAGACTGAATTGGTAGACCTGGAGGAATTACGGGATGAGGTCTTCATGAGTAGCCTTCATTACAAAGAGCAGATGAAAGAGTGACATGATTCTCACATCGGCCACAAAGCAATTTGAGCCCGATTAGAAAGGTTGGCTATTTAATGCGAGACTAAAGCTATTCCTAGGGAAACTTCAGAACAAATGGAAAGGCCCATATCTCATGCAAAAGGTGTATGACAACGGTACCACCAATATCTCTGAGTGTCGTCTGATTCCACCATTCGAGTTAATGGTCAACAGTTGAAACCTTTTCTCGATCATGAACCGATGACCATTGAAGTTGCCCCTATCTATTTTGTATAAGATGATCTTTTCACTTTTATACTCTACATCTCATACCTGATTTTCCTGATCACCTTTTATATACTTTTGATTTTCTTTCTTTCTTTCTTATGTTTGTCTTACATCCTTAGGTTCATCTAGAATTTCGCTATACTTAGGATGTGTTTTATCCTAAGTATTGGGGGGTGTAGACACTGTGTTGATCATTCGTTATGTTCTATTACCCATGTTGTTGCTTATACTTAGGGTGTGTTTTACCCTAAGTATAGGGGGGTAATATTGCTCATTTCCTCTTTTGATCATTTTCGATTTTTGTATCGTATGTTCTCTCGTTTGTCACTCACCTTTTGATTTTATTCTCTATACTTAGGAATATTTTACCCTAAGTATGTGGGGACAAGCCGAGCCATTGATTGTCATTCTCTTGACATCGATCATCTTCGGTTTTGAGTATGTTATCCTTAGGATTACTTGATTGTAAGTATAGAGGATATGATTGACTTCTATTCATTTATTCGTTATTTTTTGAGTCATTGTAGTATAGAATTATTTTCACCGATTTATACTTAGCCCGAGTTATGTCTTCCTTTAACACTTCTTTGGTCACTATGAGGATGTAGTCCACGCTAAGTATAGGGGGTGTCGTATATATGCTATATATACTTTAGAAGCCAAACTCATACTTTATTGTATTTTTAATATTATAGCTCTCTAAAAGTATGTGTGTATATTTTAGGTTTTTAAAAGCCGTAAGAAAACCGTAAATATGTTTTTTAAAAAAAATTTGAAATTTGTAAATAAAAATGTTGTAAAATTTTTGGATTAAATACTTAATCATAAAAAACTTTAAAAAAAATCTTGTAAAATCTTGTACAAAAGCCGTACAATATATATAATATGTATAAAATCCTTTGTAAAATATACCAAATTCGTGTAAAATTTTTGTAAATTGAATTACTCCACTAAATATTTAAAAAAGACCCTAAAAGTTGAAAAGTTTTAAAATTCAATAAAAAATTGTAAAGTCTTTAAAAACTACTTAAAAAGTTTTAATTCGAAAAATCTACTTCATATAAAAACTGTTGCAATCATTAGCATTTCTTAAAACAAGTTTGATTCTTGAACCGGATGGATCTAAGTTCGAGAGATGGAGCTTGGTTTAGGCCTTAATCCACTTTATTCTAAAGGAACTTTATTAGAAACTGGAATTGAGGCTCTTCAGGTCTTTTAGACTTAATTCTTTGGGTTATGTTCGGAATTCAACTTGAAAGTGCCTAAGTAGGACACCTGGTGTCATCCGTTTAACTATTCTCTATTTGAATCAATTGGAACTCATGCAATTTACACTTAGCTCGACTTGCATGGGGATGCAAAGGGCAATCCATTTCGGTGGTGTGTTTCCATCCTTATCTAGTGGCATTCACGTCTAAAGACAGGAGAGATTGGGGTTGAAATAAAGCTTCGGATGAGGGAATGATCTGCTGGCACAATTTTTCTAAGACCATAGAAAATGGACAGAGTAAAAATATGATATATTCGTCGGGGCATAAAAGACCTATGCAGTACAATAATCATCTCTACCAAAAAGAAGCCGAATACACCAAATATCAACTTTGACCACAATGGTCCGAGCTTCAGAAAGCATGCATGCCTTAATGAAGACTTGGTTAAACTGGCTAGGCTTCACAGGAGACACTCCGATTTTCTTCTCATTTTTCTATCTTCTTCCTCTCTTCGATTGTGGATACAACACTACCTGACCTTAGAAGGAAATGCCCCCTCCCTGAGGATCGAGTAGCTTGATGAGGGCCCAATTGGAAAGTATTACAAGGATGGGTGGTTTCTTCGCTTCTCCAGAGCGGGAAGATCTAAAACCTTTCACACACAATATCGATTGCTTTCAAAGCTAAAAAAGTTTGCGTGATGAATAGGTGGATCTGAGCTGGCTGTTGAGGTGAACCTGGATAAGGATTTATGGAACTTGAGGGTTGTCGAGGATTAAATCCTTACTCTAATAGAGTCCCGACACACTAATAATCTAAAGGCCTAATCCGCGTTCTAAATTTTGGGTAAAGTGAGATTCGGTTTAAGAAACAAGCATGTTCTAAGTTCTTCTATTTTTCTTTTTCTTTTTGCTTGCACTTATTTATAGAATAAGTATTTGCTATGGGACTAGCAAAGATAAAGTATTGGGGAATGATGAATCGTGACTCATCGCCTTATTCTTTCATTTTGGGTAAAATCCTTGGTAAAATGCATGTAAATAATCATTGATTCCAACAAATTATCATTCTTACCACAAATATTAATATTATATATTTCACAGTTAATTTACCAAAATAAAGGAATAAAGAGAAAAGGAAAATAAAAAGAAAAGAAGTATGGACATATTTATATACAGCTTGATCCTGACCCCGAGACCAGGTTAATATTGATTTGTTCGAGAAAATAAATAAGTTGGGGGAGATAAGGATAAAAACATCAAGAAAATCAAGACCAAAAATATAATTAAACACATTTTTTTTCACATTGTTAATATTTTACCTATTTTATTCATTACTTATATCATTCTAAATTAATTACTTCTTTTACAAAAGTTGATTACAAAAATATATATTATTTTATTAAAATATCATAAAAATCATCACAAAAATAAAATATTACAATGGGACCGAAAAAGCAGTAAAAGCCGACTTCCGAGGTTCATAACTATTTATAGAAAACTCCAAATAAACCAAACTCACTTTTAAACTCCGTTCTATACTTAGTACTATTTATTAAAAATATCAAAACAATATTCGAATAAAACAGGTGAGTTTTGACGTTTGGACCCCATTGTATATGTGTACTGTATGTAGAAACTTTCCAGATTTTCAATTAATTAACCATAAGTATAATTAACTTAATTTCTTTTCTAAAAAACTTCTAAATATATATATATATAACTCTGTCAAAATATCAATAAAAACCGAAGCCACGAAGCTACTAACTAAATTTTTCGGACCTCATAACTCGGCCATACGGACTTCGAATTGGGCAAACTCAGTCTGAAAATTCATGTTATTTAATTATCTACAAAATGACACTGATTTCTCTAAAATCAGATTTAATATGCAAAATGTAGGTTTTAGGTTTATATTTGTATATTGAATAATGTACCGTAACTTTATACTATTATTTAATATATTAATACTTTATTCTTAAATTAAAATAAATATATTTCATTAAGTTATTAATTTACTAATTTAAGTAATAATTAATTATTTAATTATTTATTATATTCTTAATTGTTTAGTAAATTATTTCTTTAATTAATAACATAATTACATAAGTTAATTATATATTAATTAATTAAGTTAACATAATTAGTAATACAACTTATTATTAATTATATTAATTAATTATTTAATTTTATTTTTTGACTTTTTCTCTCTCCTCTTTTCTTCTTCCCCACGTTTCATCTTCTTCCACGATGGAACTACGCCACCTTCCACTTCTCCACCCCTCTTCCCTTCTCACTGACAACTGCCAAACCGACCTAACGGCCAGTGGCCCAACCACTCCGCTTCACGTCACCCCTCAACGGTGATCACCTACCTCCTTCCCTGTAAATATCCACCTACCCCCTACCGTCTCCAGGATCTGCCATTTTCCCACCTCCGAGCTCCGAGAGATTCAGACAAGTGGGTGGCAGCCACCCTTGAGCGTCATTGAGCGAGATGCGATAAGATCGACTCTGCCGGTGTCGTAGCTCTGCTCCGTCACGTGTGGCCCAGCCTCCGCGAGCATCACCGTCGCGTCTCGAGGAGAGGAACTGGAGCATCTACTCCATTCAATAGATGATGTCGTTCAGCTCCATTCCAGGTTAGCCTCCTTTGCCTCTTCTCCTCTCTCCTTTGATTTTCATCTCTTCTACCTACGATTCTCTTCTCTTTTCTCTTCTCCTCCGTGTCTCTTCTCTTCTCATCCCTTCTATTCTTATCTCATTCTGTCATTTCATCTTTATTTTGATCCTAAAATCCATTCTTATAATCAATCCGACATATCCCCTTCATAGCCTCTCCATTTCCTGATTTTATCGCACAAATCTATCTCTCCGATCACACATGGTGATCGGAGATTGAGGTTACACATCCATCTCTACCGAAACCACCAGCTCACCATTTCCATTTTGTGACGATCGAGCCATCGAACCCGAATCAAGGAATCTTTGTAGGTCATAATATCTAGTTGTAGATCGAAGGTCGAGAGAACCTGAGAAATCACATCGAGCCGAGCATTTGATAGTAACCGAACATATCTGCTTGAGAGCCGAAGCATCGCATCACTGGAGCGTTGAAGCTTCAGTCCCGAGTTGCATGCACTAAGGGGAATCAAGCAACAACTTTATGAAGATCGAGACTCTTCCATGCAGTCGTCATTTCAGCTTGCATTTAGAGAAGAACCAGAAGCATCCTCGTAGCAGGTCCTGCATCTACAGAACATCATCGTCATCACCGCCGACAATCATATACGAAACGAAGTCGTTCGATCATCAGCAATTGAAAAGCCCAACCTCCATCAGGACGCTTCATTAGAGAACTGCTGCGATTGTGTCGCCTGCGAGCAGTGCCGTCCCTGACATTTCATGGGCCCTAGGCAAAAGAGAAGAAAAGGGCCCTATAAAAAATAATTTATTTTTTATTGTAAATTTCTTATAAATAAAGTTCTTTAATTTTACAAAGAACTATGTATGCTTATGATCAATGAGCATCAAATAATAAGTAATGAATTAAAATTATAAAAAATAATTTCTACAATCGAAATAGACGTCTATGGATATAATGCAACTCAAGAAAAGTAAATACAAACAAAAGCTATGAGCAATAGCTAGCAAAAAAAAATGTACGGCATTGTTTTTTTAAGTTAGGATTTTTAGAACGTTTATGCATTGAAGCACATATATCTATTTACTACAATAACAAAAATATTTAAAAATTAAGAGTTTCATCTTTTAATGTCTATTTTCCATATCACATGGGCTGGAAAAAATAAGGTTAGAGAATAATAATATTAAAGCAAGAAGTAGTAAACGATTAATTGCAATAAAAATAATACATAATATAAACAGACAATAAAATAATAGTTATAGAAAAAATAATCAAGTCATCAGTTTTTTTTATTTGACAATGGTAATTAGGTCAGGCTAATAGTTTCTATTAATAGTATAAGATCCAAACATATATATGTTAATAAAATAACTTCTCAATCACAACTAGCATTAATCTTGAAACCTAAATTAAATAATAAAGATTTAGTTTACGGAAAACAAAATAATACCTAAAAAGATTATTTGATGGTTATTCACAATCCAACCATAAAATATTCTTACCACAAATATAAAGCTGAATATAATGACAACAAAAACTTTAAAAAAAGGAAGCATATGTCATGTGATTGAGCAATGAGAGATGATTTTTTTGTAAAAAAGATAACAACAATTCAAGTGGTTGACACCACATTCCCAATCCCCTACATGTGTAGTAACTTTCAATTTCGTAATCTCATAGAAAAAAGATAAGGGATGATTTTACAATTACACAACTATGGTGAGTAGTGTGTGAATCTAAAAAATAACCATGATTTGTGGGATCTAAAGGAAAAAATTACAATGTACAAATATAAAAAATACCATTAACTAATGATTTGAGGGTGCCTGACAACAAAAACTAGTCATAAATTTAACGTAGGAGAAATTGCAGCAGTGGCGGAAATCGCAAATCACAAGAGGAGGAGGTCATATTTGTCTCCAAAGGACACATTTAAGTTCAATGTGGGGTCTTAACTTTTAAGATATTAATGTGACATTGGAGAACCCAAAGGCTTTTTAAGCATTTAGGAATATCAAGAGTCAAATGACACATGCAAATATAAATAATTAATGGATATGTGTAGCCATTTAGACATTAGATTGGTATTTGATAGGGATGAAAACAGATACAGATATATCCGAATATCCACTTACAGTATTTGAAAAATTACCGATACAATATCCGTATCCAAATATTAATCGAATACAGATCGGACATGGATATGGATTGTAAAATTTTTTCTGATATGGATGCAGATATGGTGATGGCTTGAATATCCAGATCAGGATATCAGAATAAAACATTTAATATTATTTTATATATTAGTTAATATAATGCAAGACACAACCTCATGTTATTATATTAGTATTATATATTATATGATACAATATATCAATGATATTAATAAATTTCTGTTTTATTTGGGGATGGGCACGGACAAAAGTTACGAAACTATATCTCCTTTTTGCTTCTATTAAGAATGCATGTCACCTCGACGATCCCTTCTGTCATGATGCAACTTATTTATATTTCATTGTCAATTTTTAAAATCATTGTAAACTTTGATTAAATATCAATTTGTATTCATATGTGATCATTACTAGACCCATCTTTGGATTCCATGTTTATTGGATCCATATCTGGATTCATTCTTTCATTGGTTCATATTTGAATTAGCTCTTTATTTAATCTGTATTCGGGTCTGCTCTTTATTCGATCCATATTTGGATTCGATAATATCTGATTCGTATCCGTATCCGTATTTTTAAGGATATGATTTCCTTAATGCATATATGAATCATATCTGTATCCGTATTCGATAGAGATTAATCGAATATGGATAAAGAAATAGGCATATGTGATCCATTTTCATCCCTAGTATTTGAAATAAAAATAATAAAAGCTAACTATATGTAACCAATTTAGAGATGGGGCCCCCGAAATTGCGGGGCCCTGGGCCATTGCACCCCGAGACAGGCTCAGGGACGGCCCTGCCTGCGAGGAGCAATTGGGGAAGAATAACCTCGTGCTTCCACATTGAAGCAGAGCCATACGATCATCCGGGATCGTACGACCAACGCCTCGACATGTGTCAACCCCGTCGCCCCACCGCTGAATCGCAATCACGTACTAAGCACGTGCTTTCGATATTTTTGGCATTTTACGAGCTTCCCCGAACATTTATTGATTTACGTACAGGTTCCTGTCGAGTTCAAGCACGTGAAGAATCACGTGATTATATTGGAACTTCTATACAAACGCCCACCAAACTTCTGTTACTTATGAACATGACCTCAGGCAGGCTACTCAAGTGTTCGATCTCGAGCTTTCTGAGGATTTTGCGTGGGTGTCCCTTTAGGTTTTGCGCTAGAGCCCTGATTTCCTCCTGTATTACGTGTGCGCCTAATATTTCCTAATAATTACATATATATATCCCTATATTGTATATAATACTATACATATTATAATAGATAATATATAAAATCCAAAATATAAAAATATAATAAAATACATATAAATACCATATTTTGCACTATATACAGTATAGAATCATATTTTAAAAATAACAATTCTTTTCAACATTAAATAAATCATTATATCACCAAAAATATATAACAAACTTTAAAAAATCATATATATATGATTATCTCTAAAATCCTATAAAAAAATATCTACAGTATATTTTGCCATGTTTTTTACAAAATAAACCCAAAAAAATAAAAGAAATAAAAATATTTTCATCAGTTTTCCATTTTAAAATTAAAAAAATCAAAAATATGTTTTCAATAATCCTATTGTTTTCACATTAAAGCTAATACAAAAACTCATAAAAATTCAAGACACTTTCTAAAAATCTATAAAAACAATAAATATAAATTACAAAATAAAAAATAAAATAAAAATCACAAATATTTTTCTAAAATAATAAAAATCACAAAATACTTAAAATTCACAAAAATTATAGAAAATTCAATAAAATTTAAAAAAAAATATAGAAAAAAACTTAAAATAAATAAAAAATTTAGGAAACCTTTTACTCGAGATTTTTTATAGTTTAACCATAGTTTTCCAATAGTTTGTCTCCCTGAGTTCAACACTCTCGTGCTTTCATTATACATCAAAGTTTAGGAGTATAAATAAAGGAAATAAAACGATTTAACTAAAATTAATCTTTTCTTGTAAATTTCACCTGGTCAATTCAGCGACATTGTCTTCTTTTAGAATAGTAGATTGGGTGGTTTTTCACAGCCTTTTACCTTATTTTAGCTCAAGTATAAATTTGGCATAGAAATACTTATAAAAACTTAAAAATTTGCAAAAAAACTCGAAAACTTATAAAAATCAAAAAAATAAAAAATTGTGATTTTAGTTTTTATGTGTAGATATGTATTTATATTTTATTTTAAAAATGACCTCCAGGAATTTTGAGCTTTTTATCGAGTTTTAAATTGCAAAATACCCCTGGCTGTACACTATTTACTTGATTTATCACTATTTGATTTTAAAAATTACAAAAACATATACAAATTCCCCTGAAATTTACCAAAAATACTTAAAAATAAAATGTTAAAATATTTTTAATCTATTTTTGTGAGCATTTTTGATATATTTGAAAAATAAAAAAAGAAGACTTGCGCACTTTTACTTTATTTACCTTATTTGAAAAATTAAAAATCACTAAAAAGACAATAAAAATCCTTTAGTTTTCGAATCGTCTACTTATTTTTAATTATGCTCCTTGAGTTCGACCCTGGTCGTTATAACCAGGTTAATAAAAGTAGCAAAAATCGCTCATTTTCACTGTTTGATCTATTAGTGGTTTAAATAAATTTCCCATTGATCGCAAATTTGATTCAAGTCACAACGACTTTTAATTAATCAACTTAACCAGAAACGGATTATGCGGTTGTTAGAATGGTGCCGTTGACGGGGAGCATGACTAAGTAGTTGGGATTTATATTTGCTCATTTTTTGTCTCTATCTTTTATAACTGTTTCTGAACTTATTCTGTTTTGCCTTGTGTGTGAGGGGATGCTGGAGTATGACTCGATCTACTTTGGAGAGACCAGCACCTGAGGAGGAGCAAGAGGAGCAGAAGGCAATTATCTAGGATAGATTTATTTCACTCTTTATTTCTGTAAAAACTGTTGTAATAATTTAGACTCTTGAACTCTCTTTGGGACACTTGAACATTTATTAGGGGTCTGTTAAAACTGAGTTTTTTCGTATTTATTTTATTTGATTTGTGAGGTTTTAACCCCTGGACTAAGGATTTTTATTGCTTGAGCTCGATAAATAGTTAAGGTTTAAACACCCTAATCAAGAATATCTGCTCCTATAGATGACGATTGGACTTAGTCAAAATAAAAAAGTTAATTTATATGGATTAGAGATCACAGACGAGAGAGGTTGCATACAACACTTGTAGGACACGTTGTGGCAGGACACCGATCAGTATCGAAGAACGGATTCTGATCTCTCTTCTGGATAATTAGCTACCAGCTCTTTGAGAAAATAGAAATTACTTTTCTTAGTGTGATTTCCTCGTGCATCATTTAGATTAGTTTTAAATTCAATCCATAATTTATGCGCGGATCACCCTACATGTCAACTGCCGGAGCAAGGTATGCATTTCTAACTCTGCATGCATCATTGTATTTAATCGTGTATCGGCTTCCCATCTTCATCCCCATGTTTTATTGGACTTAAATATTAAAAAAGTTGGAAAATTTGTTAGACTTTTATTTTATTCAGAAACACATAAAAAGTGACAACCAATAAAATCCGGGGCTGCTAAAGTAAACTTGACCTAAAACCAGACTTTACATCAAAAATCTTGTTTTGAGGAGAGTAACCCCTTCCTTGTCTGATTTATCTGTTAAGAGTTAAGCGAACCGCACACTAGGATAGATCCACGCCTAAACTTTCTTCAAATTGTCGGTTCTAACAAAAATGATTAGTTATTCTCTAGTCAAGACCTGTGGGTAGCCCGTAATCAGTCCACATTTCTTAGCAGAGTGTGTGGTTTAGAGGACGGTGTGTAAGGCACAACCTCAAGTAACGCATAACCGAAAATGGTTTGTACTTACACCTATACTGGTTAGAAATAGGCGCAACTAGTCATAAGAATCCAGGCCAGTCTCCAGGGAGAATCGGGCTCCCTAACAGCTTGCTAACCCACTCTGTTAGATTGGATTATCACCAAAATAAATTATGACAAGATAAAAGATCGAGTTCTCATGGTCATCACTATGTTGCATTGGTGAACCGAGGGTTTATTTCTGATCATGCTTTCTGCCCAGAACTACTCTTCATAAATCCCCACCTCACGATGATGGGCAGGAGGTCCCTTAGGCTATCTCTGGCAGCACCGCTTCCCAGCACTCATGTTCGTTCATCTAGGGAGGCGTTAGAGAGCTCATACCTGCTCTCTGAACCCAAATTTGCCTCCACCCTGTTCCCCCTCGACCACCCTTCTTCTACACCTGAGGTACCACTAGAGAGGCCAACACAGCTCTACGTTCATTTGACAACACCTAAGCTAGGGTCATTTATCTTTGCAAAGATCGGAGATAGGGCCAGTTAGGACAGAACAGATGAGTAACCCTAGACTTCATCTTGTGTATTGGACCATGCTACCATCAACAACACACTGTTAGCCTTCATGGAGACCATGCAGAGACAGGTTAGGGGCCAAGGAGTATTCATGGCAGAGGTAAGGAGGGAAATTATGCAAATACGAGCTGGAAGAACAGAGCCAAGCATACCAGCTGTTAGTGGGGTTATTCCTAGAGCCTAAGGACAGAGACCGACGCTAGGAGGAGCTGCAAGATCCAGCCAGGCCAGCACGTACCATGAGACAGTTGCACAACACTGGTGCAACCCTCACCCGCTGATGGATCCAGCTACCGCCATCCTTGGCGATTTTGAGCTCCGCCCCTAGACATCTAGTTGTTGCCCAAATTCCATGGGCATCCATCGAGGAGCCCCACCTCCATCTGCAAGAATTCGAGATGATATGCAGTACTGTCCATGAGAGGTTGGTGGACGAGGACACCATTAAACTGACCGCCTTCCCATTTTCCCTGATTGATAAAAGAGCCTACTGGCTGAACACTTGGGGAAGGCTGTCAACACTTGGGAACAACTCCGCATTGAGTACCTGAACAGATATTACCCACTCGGCCAGATTAATGCAGCTAGCACAATGATCAACACAACTTCTCCATGATCCCTAATTAATAGTTCCATGAAGAATGGGATCTATTCCAATAGCTCATCGATAGGTGTCTCCACCATGATATCAGCAAGCCCAACCTAGTCCAGAGTTTCTACTGTGGGTTGACACCTGAGCTGCAGGGGTTAGTGAATGCTCATGCGGAGGCTCCTATTTTACCAAAGACAAAGACCAATTTTGGGCTATCTATGAGGAGATGGCTGAGAATTACACTGTCATGTCCCAGACCTAGGTTTACACTCAAGGGAAGCCTCCCCATCAAGCGACTTCATTTCAGAGGATAGCACGTATTGAGGCCCAACCTTCTTCCTCTTTTACGACAGCAACACTAATAGAGTTTCTCAATTGCTGATATGGGAATTATAAGTTAGAAGCTGGACTGAATGGAGATAATTGAGAAGAAGACGTGTCAGAGCCTAGACAAGCTCAACCGAATAGATGACCTGGCCCAAACATTGAGTGATCTGAAGACCTATATCATTTGTCTCCAAAAGGCATAGATGGCTTCTTAGCCACATTCCAGGTCACGATCTGATCTAGTGAGTAGTTCCTCATAGCCATCTGCCTCATACCGCCAAGTCCATCACATTCAGGAGGAGCCATTCTAGTCACTCCTGCATTCCCAGCTGCCACCACCACCCCCTTCAGACACTTAATTAGTGGTGTATCATCTGAATCATCCTTTGGCGTCTCTTCCCTGCCAGTTCATGAGCAGCAAGAGTTGTTTATGGAAATCAACAGAATTCAATACTCCCAGTACTAACAGCAACTCAGGATCTGTCGTAACCACTCAGGATTTCGATGGACTACTGGAGGTGCTTCATCCCAACAACAACCTCTGACACGGGAAGGGAAGGGCGCCCAATAGCAGCAACCCCATTATTCCCAATAGTAGCAGCAAGGTCCTTGAACCCAATATCAGGGTCAACAGTGGAGGCAGCATCAGCCTCATCAACATTATCTACAGCCTCCCCCTCACTCGTACCAGCAACAACAGACCCAGCCTCATTTCCAACGAGGCAACCCATACGGCTCTCATACAAATTCATATGAGAACCCATCATTTAATGATCTCGCCTACATGCTTTCAGAGCAGCAACCACTTTCCAGCGAGAAATGCATGAGTTTCGGCAGGAGATGAGGGAAATAATAAGGGGCAAAGCCGCCATACCTACACAGATTGAACCTAAACCCTAACAATCTAAAGAGAAAGTCTGAGAAGGTACAGTTTACATAGACTGCTTCTCCTAGTGATATCCTAGATGACATTCATTACTTATTTAATGTCGATTTTATGACACTTTGGAGTGGCAGGAAGCCAACCGACGGTGACTCATCTAGGCAACTTCCTGATGAAGATTCTAGGGCGCCAGATGGAGTCAAGAGCGGTGCTTATGCTACTAATGATGATGATGATGGTGCCGAAGATCCCAAGGATGATGATCCTGACGATGGTACTAAGGACGTAGTATCTCCTGCTACAAGCATTGGTGCGGAAACCACCTGATTTCTAATTGATTGGCCGGAGTGCAGTGTTGATGCCGCTAGTTCAGATGCTGTTGGTGGTATTGATGCCACCAAAAATCAGACAGTTGTAATTGTCCTCTCATGTACCTGAGGATACTTTTAGAGAAATACAAAAATAGAAAACTTCAGAAATAAAAAATTAAAGGAAAGGTTTCTGTATCTCCTTTGGATCCATCTATGTTGATTGATGATGTTTGCATGGATTCCAGCATTATGAATGCTCATAAGTCTACTCTTGACCCTTATTCTTCTGAGCAGAGTCCCTCTATCCCCTTCCCTCAAGCCCTCCACTTAGGAAAGGGTCAAAAAATCCCGAAAAGAGACAGCAGACAGAGCTCAGCAAGTAGATGATAGACCGATTCCATATCCAACTGACTCTTCAGGATGCACTTGAGCACATCCCTTTCTTCCAAAATAACCTTAGAGAGAAGACCACCATCCGTAAGAAGAATAGGAGAAATCACAATGTAGAGATCCATGTGCTCACTCGTGCCACTTGCTTCGCCATCCAGAATCGATTGCCAGCCAAGAGACCTCATGCAGGGGTTACTTA